>JASDQU010014479.1:25427-46755 GCA_032191745.1 Picea mariana
CTTGCATTTATCAAGGCATCCGTTAACATGTTTACTTTTTAACATTTACCTAATCACATTAAAAAATTACTGTAAAGATGGATTAAACAGTGGCATCTAAATTAAAACATCCTCACCTGTCTTTTCATTTTCACCACGGATTTTCTGAACTGTCTGTGCGTTTCAGTTATCCGTCCATTCTCTACCGCCCCCGCGTTTCAGCTGCCCGCCCATTCTCTACCTCCCCCGCGTTTCATATTATCCTAAAAACGTGTATTAAGTGTTGGAGCTTCGTAATTTTTGGTTTAGCTCAGTTTTTGGTTTCGTAATTTTTGGTTTCGCTCAGTTTTTGCTTTAGCCCCGTTTCTCTATTATCTCAGTTTTTGGTTTCGTACCACACATTTGTGAAACTGAAGTGCCAGTGAAATGGAAAAATCACCGAATGGAAGTATTATGGACATGCCTGGTGATAATAGGCATCTTGCGATAGAAATATTTTAAAAGGTTAAGAAATTTATGGAAGACCCATTGCCATTGTGCGAAATAGATCGTGGTGTGCAATGGGCAACATTAGAAGTCGTCATGGTACCAGTAACAAAGCAAAGTGAAAGTGAAGTTGATGTCGTTTCACATGATGTGTGCCTGGATTCTGAAAGCGTTCATCAACACTTCATCTCGACAGTAGTCTTCAGAGGTATTTTTTTGCTGGCGGACGTTTGGGGATTTAAACTATCTACTGGCATTACCAAATGCCCAAATAACTATGTCATTGATCAAAAAATATGGGAAGGCCATACTCGAATGTGACCAGGTAATTAATCAATTATTTACAGCAAATTACTCGGAAATCAATTCTCTATAAAGCTCAGTTTTATAATCCGTGAAGCCTGATCCAAGTAAAACCTAATTTTATGCATGCAGCGGAAAACGGAGCAAGCAGCTGGACGTTTATTTGAAGGAAGGGAGGAAGGTTCCATAGCCTTCACTCCCACTTACAAATATGCCGCGAATTTTGATGAGTACCGTGCATTTATCAAAAACAAAGCCGGACACAAACGCCTTGGTATATGTGCACACAAAACCCTAATTAAGGTTTATTCTAGGGTTTGTAAATTTATTATGCCTTTCCGCGTTCATCAGCCACATAATTGTGGCTGTGCTAGTATTACTTCCTCATTACAATTTAGGCCATTATTTTACAGTTGCTAATATCCATTGGGTATTTAATATTACTTATTCATTACAATTTACGCCATTATTTTACAGTTGCTAATGTCCATCTTGCTAAACAGTGTTCAGTATTGAATTTTGAACGCCTATACACCGCCTCATACAATATTCAATGCTTATACACCATTTCATTCAACATTCAATGTTTTTTAGCAGGGTTAATATTGATTAGGGTTATTATTGATTCATCCCCACTGTTTGTATATACACCACTTCATGGAACATTCAATGCTTCTTAACAGATTAATAGGATTAATATTGATTTACAGCCACCATTATTTGTATATACTATCGCCTCATGCAACATTCAAAGCTTCTTAACAGGTTAATAGGGTTAATATTGATTAATAACCATTGTTTCATGCAAACAACATTCAATGCTTCTTAACAGGTTAATAGGGTTAATATTGATTAATAGCCATTGTTTCATTGTTCCAGTGGCAATGCAATTGAATGATAATTCGAATTTGATTTCAGTTACACCTAACGAAACGTCTTGGATGTGTCCGGATGAGGACTAGGTTGCAGAAATCACAAATTACAGTTAAATCTGATGTGCCATGGCTCATGGTAGAAATTCCTCCAATGACTAGGGATTTCAAGTCATCCGTCAAATTCCATTAGATATCCTGTATTGATATAGATTATAATAGTAATCAATTACAATTTTCCAATGCCATGCATCTTGTGACAGAGAATCAGGCGTCATCCAAAAGTAGCATATATGGTTTTCTTAATATAATTCCGTTCCTTTCTGCCATCTTTGTAGTTCCTCGTGTTAGACTTTGGCCTTGCGGGTATTGATGTTGCAAGAAGAAGATTGACTGAATTCAATGAAAAATTCATAGTGTGCGTAGAAGTATAAACCGGTGGACATTGAATATGGGATAAGGGCAATAACATTCGATGATGATGAGCCCAACCCAACCTTGTCTGTAAATCTTGATTGGAAAGATGCGCCATTATTTCCTTATAATGAAAAATGAATGCAACTTCAACAACGAAAGGACATATGGTAACGCATGGGAAACTATGGAAGGAGGTGGATCAATGCACTGCAACCAGGACTGGAATTTGACGTTCCAGATAACGTTTTATTCATTTTTGAAGGCATTTGATCGGTCATCCCAAATTTAACCTATATAAAATAACAGGAGACATAATAATAAAACCGTCTTTAAAAACTTATATGCAGTCAAATAGCCGTCAAATATAATTGGAGGATAAGTCACATTACTTATATCGATTCCCGACAGTACCAGTACCATGGTTTATGGACCAAGAGTAAGGACGTCAACCTTAGACAACTAACAAAAGAGGATCAGTAGTCTGCAGCAACCAAGGCTACTTAGAAAATTAATTCTAAGTCAACCATCCTTAGACAACTAACAAAAGAGGATCAGTACTCCCAGCAACCAAGGCCATAACGAAAATTAATTCTATGATAGTTTTTTTTTTTTTTTTCAAAAGAAAAATATCTCAAATTTATATAGAGTATAAATTTGTTTACAAAATCCGTAATTGTTCCTGAGCAGTACCAAAAATCAGCCCAAAAGACAGAGAATTGACAGTTCCGGATACAATGTCCAAATACTCAGAAAATTGATCAACAATAAAAAACAGCAACTTAAAATTGTAAGAGGCAGAATTTTCTGTGCAAGTGACTTGAAATCAGCTTTCACTCCAGAAAGACCTTGCTCTTCTCACACTTCAAAGATGTTAAGGAACGAATGAGGGCTTTCTTTCCCATTGTCCCAATGATAAACCGAATGCCTTCCCTCAATTTCTTTAAGCGCCCTCTTTGAAAATGTGTGGCCTCTTTATTATGTTCCCTATAAATATGCTGGAAGTTTATCTCTTTAAATTTTTTTGCCAAATCCTTTGTTTTTTGTTTCCAGCAATCAATGTTCACAGCATGGAGGACCCTTTTGATTAATCCAATTGATAATAACTTTCGAATCCCCAAGGATTTGTAATTTTTTGATCGACCAAATTGTTGCCAAGGTGAGAGTCTCCCACAACCCCATGAGTTTCTCTTTTGTATTTGTTCCAGCTCCGCAATTTATGAACCATATTGTAATCCTCGACGAATGAGTCTAGAAAAAACTGCCCGCCCGGCAGCAATTACCATTTGACAGGGTTGCACCATCAAAGCAATCCAAAGTGAATCCCTCAGCCTGAGATATCTCAGAAACTCTGTTTGGGAAGATTTTATGTGTAGCCGGTTGCCAGGAGAAAGAATCCACAATCCTGTGAACCACGAAGAAAAAAGAGGGAGAGCGATCTTCAAAAATCACCATGTTTCTCTCAATCCATAAATGCCAGCAAGAAAGGGAAGCCAAGCTGATTGGGACTATTTTTTCAATTGACCACATAGTAAAACAATCTGAGACTGTGGATCCATTCCACAAAAGTTTTAGAGTATAAAGATTGTGCAGTGCTGCCAAACTGTTTGAGAAGATGCAATGGATTAAAAGATGATGTATGTTTTCAAAGTAGCAATTGCAGAGTTTATACACCCCCGAACCTTCCCATCCTTTCTTCTGGAGCGCCTCCCAGGTAAGGACTTTTTATTTTGCTGCTAGCCATATGAAAAGTTTTATTTTGAGTTGTAATGGCCACTTCCACAATTTTTGTATCCAAATGTTGTCACAGTCGTAATCGAGCGGGTAAAGAAGAGCGGTGTAAAGGTTTTTTACATATAAGACACCCAAGGCATCCCCTCCCGCCCATAGAAGAGAATCAGTCTCGTTCTTTAGAAATATACCAGCGCTCCTTAAAGATTTAATATAGAGTTTCCATTCGATGGCAACCTCTCCGCTTAGTCCCAACGTCTCATTGCTTAGCCATCTGTCCGGAAAAAGGAGGTCGCGGGCAAGGTCTCTCATTTGTGCTAGCCACAATATATTTAAGTTTTGTAAGTGAAATTGCAAAGGTTATGAAAGTATGGAATGGTCCACCAACCCAATTATCTTGTCACTTCCAAAAGATATTAAAGAGCACGAACCGGGCCTCCATCGCAGCCAACGGAGAATCACAAAAAAAGTTTTGGTTAGACCATTCCAGAAGCTAGACACTCTCTGCTGAATGTGAGAAGACTTATGAATCCATTCAAACACTGGCGTGTCACCCAAATATTTATCCAAATTGAGTCGATGCCAAATACTATCGTGAGTAAGCGTCCTCCACAAGGTGTTTGCCAGTATCCAAAATGAGTCGATGCCAAATGCTATTGTGAGTAAGCGTCCTCCACAAGGTGTTTGCCAGTAAAGTCGTGTTGAAGAAAGTAGGGATTTTGAGCCCCCATCCCCCTACCTTTTTTGGTCTTGACAGGATATCCCATCTGCATAGATGGAAATGGTGTTTTTCGTTTTGCCCACTCAACAGGAAGGCAAAGGATAGCTTGCGTAGTTTGGAAAGGATATTACATGGGATCATTTCCAATGACATCCAGAAAACAGATAGATTCTCCAGCACTGATTTGACCAGGACAAAATGCCCTCCAAGCGACAACCACTTATTACAACATAGCCCGATTTTCCTTTCAAATTTAGCCACCAGCACCAATCTTCGGATTTTGATACTCTCGGTTTGAGATGATAACCAAGTTACTTGAAACCAAGACTCAAGTCAACAAAGGTAAAGGGAATAGAAGATTTTAAAAGACTGAGCTCAGCTTCCTCAAGCCCCCAATAATGAGCAGTGGATTTTGTAAAATTTATGCAAAGATCTGAAGCATAACAAAATTCCTGTAGAATGTCTAGGATCACTATCCACTCTGTAAGATCTTCCTTTGACATTAAAAGAACATCATCAACAAACATTAGATGAACAATTTTTAAAAGCTTAGAAACCTTTATACCTCAAACAAGATGTTCAGAGATGCTTTTGGATAACATTAGGCTGAGCCCTTCCATTATCAAAATAAACAGGTAAGAGGAAAGTGGGCATCCCTGGCAAAGCCCCCTCCCACTCTTGAAATACTTTGTCGCCTCGCCATTTATCAACACTGCAAAATTTGCACTAGTTACGTAGAACATAACCCAATCATTCAGCTTAACTCCAAAGCCCACTATGAGAATGATCAGCCTTAAGTACTCCTATTCTATGTTGTCATAGGATTTTTTAAGATCCAGCTTCAATACCAGGGATGTTAAATTCTTCTTTTTAAAGATGTGAAGGATTTCATGGGTCGCTCCGATAGCATCCTGAATTCTTCTACCCTTCAGGAACCCCAGTTGATTTGCAGAGAGACAACTTGCTAAAATCGGCTTAATCTGATTTGCAAGAATTTTTGAGATCACCTTATAAATAAGGTTACATAGAGAGATTGGGAGATAATCGTCGAATGAGGCTGGATTATTTACCTTTGGGATCAAGGCCAAGAAAGTGGAGTTTAAACCTCCACAAATCTTACCTTTTCTTCATGAACCGTCCACCATCTCAAGAAGGTCATATCCCACAAGATCAAATAAGACAATAAAGAACTCAGAAGTCCACCCATCAAGGCCTAGGCTTCTCTCTTTTTTGAAATTTTCCAGTACCGCTTTTAATTCGAGCAATGTGATAGGTTTAAGGAGAGCATCTGCTTCCTCCTTAGTAGCCATTTTGGGATAGAGGCTAGTGATACTGATTACCTCATTTAAGTTGGGTCTTTCTTTGGCTTTGAAGAACTGTTCAAAATAATTTACCGCTTCCTCTTTGATTGCTTCCTGGTCAAAAAGGATGATTCCATTGTCTTTTGAAATCGCCTATACATGCTTGCGATTTCTGTTATAACTGGCCACGTTTTGGAAGAATTTTGTGTTGGAATCTCCACTCTTTATCCACGTAGATCTACGAAGCAATCTCCAAATATTCTCCTCCCCATGAAGAAGGGTGTTTTTGCTACATTCCATCTCACGAAGGTACCTGCCCTCCTCCATGGATAAGGATTTTTTGATGGATTTTAGTATGAGCAATTTAATTTCTGATTCTAGCTTTCCCAACAAAATCTTTTCTTTCACCTTTAAATCTTTAACCCAAAATTTTGTTTGCGATTTGAGTTCCTTAAGTTTCCACACAATACACAAGTGTACATTACCTTCATGCAAAAATCGTGGATCCTTCCAGACGCTATGGACTAACTTAAAGAAATCAAGATCATGTAGCTAGCGATCATTAAATTTGAAGGGAAATGATTTGTACAATAGAGGGATTTCTAGTTGAAAAAGAATGGGGGTGTGATCTGACACGAAGGGAAATTCCATGCAAGATCTAGACAAACCTGCCAAAGACAAAAAACCTTCAGAAACAAAAAAACTGTCAAGTCTTCTAGCAATCGCTTTAGGGCCAGATTGCTTGTTTCTCCATGTAGGGACCAACTTGGTCGGCTTGACATCAACCAACTTCTTTGAAGTAAAAATGTCTCTGTAAAAAACTTCATTCGGACCAGGCACAAAAGAACCTCCCTGGTTCTCATCTACAAATAAAATGAAGTTCAGGTCATCGGCTAGAATAATATTTGGAGTGGAAAGAATACTGTTGTCTGCTAAGGAGGTCCAAAACTGCTTACAGTCATTACACGACCCATATACATTAAGAAATTCCATCTCCTGTTTTGTAGATAGGCATCAACCAACTAGCAGAATACCCCCGATCGTCAAGAAAGAAGCCAGGTCGAAACAAGAAGGGTCCCATGCGACCAACAATCCTCCTAAATTTCCTATGGAGTTTACAGTAGACGAGACCCAAGAAGGGAGAATTTTATGCAAGAAGTCTCTATATTTCTTTTCATCAGAGAGAGTCTCTTGAAGAAAAACAATATCAGGCCGAGTGCGTTCTAACAATCTACAAAGAGATTCAACTTCGAAGTTCGAGGGTGCCTCCAATCCATCGAACATTCAAAGAGAGCATTAACATCTCTTGGTCCTCACCGGGGCCTTCAATGCTCTAAGGGCCCTTCCATCTTGAGAAGGATTAACAATATCATCAGTTTATGAAACTAAACCCACATGTTTCTGTCTAGATCTTCGCGTCTTTATGGGGGACCGCTCTAATCCTATACCCCGTGACCAAGCATAATCCTTACTCCCTTTGCCAGGAAGGTGAGAAGATGAGGTGCTAGCCTCCGTTGTAGGATCTAAGACCTCCTTTCCTCGATAGATGGGTAACAGAACAGAGTTCACTAGGATGTTTGGACAAGGAGATAAGGAATCTAGAAGAGTAGAGAGGCTAGTGTAATCCTCCTCTGCCTTCCTGTAGCTTGGCAGGCTTGGTGGGGAGTTGATCAGTTCTAAGGAAGGGGTAGGGGGACGAGGGTGTCTAACTGGAGATGAGTTAAGAGAGTGACTCAAGTTGTTGGAAGGGTTAGGCTTTGGCAAGGATTCAATAACTGAGGGATGAGGCGCAGCTGCAGGGAGGTTGAGAGGGTTGGGAGGGGAGGGATCAGGAGAACAAGGTTCTAAGGGAGAGTTTGCAGCTTCACGGACGATGGACTTTGTATAGGTAGATGAAAAAAGCTAATGTGGTTTATTTAAATCTTCCTTCTCCCCAAAGGACAGGGAATGAAAAAAGAGTGGGCAATGTGTTTTTATGTTACTCGAAAGAGACTTATCTTGCTCCTGTAGTGAAGAGGAGGAATGTCCAGTGGAAATATCCAAGAAGTTTAAAGAGGGATCTTCATCCACATAGTCTAGAGGGCTTAAATATAGATCAAAATATTTAGAGAATTCAATCGAAACCTTCCCAGGGAATTCACGATGGAGGTGGCCCATTTTACAATAGTGGTTGCAACGGAAGGGCAATCCAAGATAGTCCAGAGGTTGTGCTATATTTCACCCTCTCCATTCGATCTCAAGGGTTTCTGGTAAGCCACCGAAAAGGTCCATATAATCTACCCATCTTCCTCTCAGGACCAACAAGTAGCATTGTATCTAGAGCAATGAATTTTCCCAGTGAATCGCCAATAGCTCGTAAGGCTTCTTCATTCCATAGGAACAATGAAAGACCCAGAAGAAGAACCCAAAGATGTGTATACTGAAAATAGTTAGTATCGAGGTTAAAAGAAATTGCCCAACTCTTAAGCATGAGACTACTTCCCCCATAAACCCACAGAGAACTCAGTAGACGAGAAACGTCCTCTGGCAACTTGCAGAGAAAATTGAGCCACCCTTTGTTGAGATAGAGAATCTCAGGGGAGTAACCAATGAGATTAGTCCACTGGTTGTTGATCTAGTCCTACAGAGCTTGTTTTCTCAACATTCTATAAGATATCCGACCCACAAGACCATAGAGCGCCATTATGCACATATCTTCTAAGCCCACATCGTTCCCCAACACCATACGTTTAGTCTTTCTATTTTCTTTCCAAAACTTTTTATGGAAGAAAGCAGACTGAACCGGATTAGCAGGAAACTTGTGAACCCCCTGAGAAGAAGAGAGGTTTGAAAGTCCTGAGGATACAGTGAAAGATAAGGGATTAGTATTGGGGACGTCATAAGGTGGAAGGAATGATTCTGTGGATCTGGCGACTTTTAGAGGAGAAGACGATAGACTACCGGGTATCTCGGCGGGAAAAGAAGACTTGTTTGGAATAAAAGGAACCCTAGAATGATTACTCTTCAGAGAGTTGACCTTGTCAAAGAGCCCCACTTTCCTCCAGGTATCCTCATCAGCTGGGCTCATGAGATGATTTATATTTCTTTCCATTTCTTTAATGGAGCAGGTACCCATCCAGGCCCACCAATAGCCAAACAACACCAGCACCAGCGACACTGACAAGATACCCAGAAACCAAGAGGTAAAATAAGAGAGGATCATGACTCCCGGGGACAACCTCACTTCTTTTCAATCACCAGAAGAAAAAACAATCCTGGACAAAACAACAAGCCCAGGACATAAAGGGATAATGAAGACAAGAGAGAAAAAATAAAAGGAAGACACTAGAAAGAGGTCCAGCATTTAAAACAAGAACAGAAAAGGACAATGAGTAAGAAATGTCGGATCCCCGGCTATCATCTTAGAGGATAGTAAATACGCTGGTTGGAACAAGAGACCAGGTTCAAAAAAATCTCACCGAAAAAACGCTCCTAGTTCCCGAAGACGCTCCTGGTTCGTCTCCATCATGTCGTGGAGCCTCCAACTCTCTGCACTTAATCGAGTATGCTAGTTTGCTGATATATGTCAACTTGTCACTCACTTAATTGTAATAAAGTATTCACTAGTTTAAGTAAGAAAATCAATGGCTAAAATAATTGACAGTCAGAAGTAATTGTTGTCGTAAATTTCCCTTGCCAGTCTGAATGAGCAAAGAATCGCATAAAACTAAAAGTAGCAATTACTATTGTAACGAGTCTCCTTGAAAGGAGACATCTTTCTCTAATTCATTTGATGAAACTTTTCTAAATCTCGTCTCTCTTTGTCTGTGCGTACTCTTTTCTTTGTAGGTGATTGTTTGATGAAACTTTTCTTAATCTCGTCTCTCTTTGTCTATGCATAGTCTTTTCTGTGTAGGTGATTGTTTGAGAGTACCGTGCACCAAAGGAACTGGTGCACATCTATATTTTGTTAGCATTTAGAGTGTTGCGTGGGAGTTTTGTGAAGGCCATGCGCATTAGTTAAGCCAATGCGCCCTCCTCCTTTTCTGTTCGTTTAATTCGTTGTTTGGGGAATCTTGGAGAATACTGCTAATTGGGGAAGGATTGCGCATCTCTCCCTCCCAGTAGAAGCGTTGGAAATTGAGTGTGTTTTTCCTTAAGAATTGGTGTGCCCTCCATAGTGCCACTTGGGGAAGAATATCACATCTCTCCCTCCTTGTAGAAACGTTGGCAATTGAGTGTGTTTTCCTTAATAACTGATGCGCCCTCCATTAAAGGTGATTTTCCTCTGTTGAGTGTGCCCTCCATTCAGATCAATTGGTATCAGAGTGTGTTTCTTTCTTGGGGAAGTTTCGCACACAAAGAAGAAGAAGAAGATCGAGTTTCATCCACCAAAAAAAAAAAAAAATGGGATCTTCAACTATTTCCTCACACTCTTGATCAGAGCGTCATAATCACCCTTCTCATTGTTCTTCTGCATCATTTGCATTGGTGCATTAGTGTGCCCTTCTCAGGGTTCATCTCACACCCTTTTCAGGGTCTCTTCTGTGTTTACAAACCATGCCACTATGAAGAGAAGTCTCTATTAAACTAATTCGACTCCAATAATGTTGGACTCCAACGACCATGAAGCTAGACACCCATTTTCAGCTACCTAAGTTCATCAGCCAAATGAATGGAGAGACAATTGATTCTTGGATCCGTATCCTCTCTACATACTTCAAGACTTCACTCGAGATGGAAGAATCCACCAAATTGCATATCATTAGCCTCTAGATTGAAGGAATAGCACAAACTTGGTGGGACACACAATTCGAAAGGTCTAAATTAATCGCAGAGCTTGCTACACCACCTTCTCTAACAAATGGAACAATTGATTCTTGGGATGCGTTTTGTCACACATTACGGCAATGCTTCTACCCTCCAGGCTATTTTCAAAATCTTCTCGCCAAGTGGTTGCAACTCTGCCAACTTGCGACCCAATCAGTTCAAGGATACACCAACATCTTCTACAAGTTTCGCATCCAACTCCATCTCAATGAGCCAAACGAGGTATTAATAATTAAGTTTAATTATGGTCTCTTGTTACCTCTCCGGTGGGAGGTAGATATTTTTTAGAGTTCCTCTCTCGACAAGGCATTCTTACGGGCCTTGGCTGTAGAAGGTAAGGTAGCCCCTCAAGCCCGATATCCATCAAATCGAACCCAATCTGCCAACCTGCATCCTTCTCAACCTCAACCTTACCCTTCTTCCTCGTTGGTGCCCACAATGACGGTTTGGTGTAATTTTCACTAGACCAACTCACACAACTTTGTCGACTGTCAAGTCATAAAAAATAGTCACCCCCATCAGAGCTTGGTTGTAGAGGTCACACCCATTGATTTTCCCAAACAACCAGAAGTCATCTCTCTCACCAACCCCACCGAAGTCGACCCATCCCTCATTATCATGGCTACGCCCAAACCAGGTCATACTAACGTTCCCCTGTTTACTCATAATTTCCAAATTAAACATAAACTTGCAACTCTAATTCTAGATAATGGAAGCCAAAAGAATCTAGTCTCCCAAGATCTAGTCCAACATATGCAACTTCCCACCACCCCCCTCTTGGATCCCTATCAATTTTATTGGGTACAAAAGGGAGGACCCAGCATCACTATCGCCTGCTGCTGTGCAGTGACTTTTTCCATTGCCCCCTTCCATGACACCATGTTCTGCGATGTATCACCTTTAGACTGTGTTGACCTCTTGCTAGGTCTCCCATACCAACAAGACCGACAAGTTGTGTACCATGGACGATGCTCATTAGTTTGCATAGATTTATGACTTGTGAAGGGAGGTATGTTGTGACCTTCCTATACCATTTAAAACTTTTCTCACATTTTTAAGGAGGGCCACAAATAGATTTTCCCCAATTTCTCTGGATACGTCTAAATAAAATGGTGAGAGGAGTTAAATCAACATCTAAGAAACCCTAAAATAGTATTCAACACCATGGCCTAATGAAGTTATTGGTTGTCCATGCATTAACAAAACAAGCCAGTAGTTGGAAACAACTCCTTCAACAAAATTTTGCTCAAGAAGGATTTTCTAAATCCATAGAAGAACATAAACAAAGACATGTAGTGAGGGGTCCAGTAGAAAGACAAAGAAAAAAAAAAAGGAAGAAGTTAGGGGGTGAAGAAGTTGTTGTTACACATAGTTCATCCCATCATGTTGATGAGTTGGATAAGGATAAGTGTGTTATGGAGGAGCCTACTGCATCCAAGAAAAACAAAACCTCCCAATCTCAAAAAACAAGTAAAGCCCCGATTCTAAGAACTAAAAGGCAGAAAAGAAAGGACTTTGGGCAAGGTGAATGCTCGAATAGTGCTTCTTAGGAAACCATTGAATTATCACCAGATCCAGTTAGCAAGTTATAAAAGTCCCATGAACTAAACATTCAAAGCAGGAAAAAGTGTCAAAAGAAGGATGTGTCAGAAGAACAAATCCTAGAGGAGCCCACTACATCCAGGAAGGAGAGGCTTGCCCAATCTAAGGAGTCAAGTTTAGCCTCAATCCCTAAAAATCAATTTCCACGAAGTGAGAGGTGAAAAAGGTAGAAACTTGGTCAAAAGGAAGTTTCATATGGTGCCCCTAAGGCAATTGTTGAGTTCCCTCAAGAATCAGTTAATGATTTTGAGAAGACTCCTGAAGAAGCTATTGTCTTTCCTCAAGAGCCAACTAGTGAGTTGGATAAGACTTCTGAGGTGACAAGTGGAAGTAAGGGGAAGCTTAAAATGAGGAAGGTTCAAAAGAAAAAAATCTCAGAGCATACACCTCAGCCCTCCAGAGTGGAAATAAGGAATGTTCAGCAAAAACAAACTCCAGAACCTACACTTCGGTCCTCCAAGGTGAAAATCAAATCTGTATAGGAGAAACAGGTCCCCATGCCTATAACTACTACTAAAACAAAGAAGAGAAAGTTGTTTGAAGAGACTTCCACCCCTGTCAGCAAATTTGAGGAAGCCTCACTTCCTGTATGAAGAACTACAAGAAGCATGGATAAACAAATAATAGTTCCACATGTGCCTTATGTTCCAGAGGAGTCTATTGATATTCTGACTTCCCCAGAGAAAGAAAGTTGCTATGGAGCAACAATTAGTGATACTGGGGGGTTAGTGACAAAAACCTTCAGAGGTTTAAGAAAGGAGAAGGAAGCCCGAAGGGAGGTAACTGAACAAACAACCATATATGATACTGTCATCTCCATGAGAAAACAAAAATTGATAGTGAAGGTTGGGAAACTAACAAAACACAATGAGAATTTGAAACAAGAGGTTACAGAGTATCAAGTTTTGGATAAGCACATTAAGGCAAAGAATGCACAAAAATTGAAATATTATAACCTAAGGTTACAAGATGTGCAAGAATAAGTCTCTGCTAAAATCAACAAAGTTATGTGTTTGATCAAATACACAAGGGTGATTAAGAAGGAGCTTAGGAGAGAGGCCTCTGGTTTCAATATTCTACAGCCAGATAAATGGTGTTCAGACAGGATGGAAGACAGTTCAGTTTTGCAAAGTTTTGAGTATCATTTTTGACATTTTTTCATGAGGACATGCAATGACTTAACCATGGTGGAAATGTTGAGTCTCTATTTTGACACCTCCATTACCCTATACTATCCTCTATCTGGGTCAATTTTACCTCTGACATGTGCATATGTTGTCTATTTCCTCCACAAACCTACCTTGTGACATTGTCCATATGCATAAGAGGTAACCTATGTTAAAACATGATTTGTTTGATTTCTTGATTAAATTAGGATTAAATGGTTGATTATTTATGCTCCTAATTACTTTGACTATTATTAAGCAGCTTCATGACAAGGCATCACTTGATCCGGTACTATCGATGGTCAGGTACTACAACAACCAACTGATATATTACAGTACTTTTCCTGATCTGGTACTCTGCTTGATCTGGTACCAACATTGCAGTGATCTGGTACAACCTTTGCACTGATTCAACCCCAACTATGCACTGATCCGACACCAACTCTATGTCTATTCTGATACGACCATTGCGCTGATCTGGTACCACCATTAAAATTATCTCGTACCACCATTGCACTGATCTAGTACCCAGATCTATTATTGTGCTAGTCTAGTACTAAAATCCTATCTACAGGATTAACATTTTGAACGAGTATGCTAGTGATGATTTCAAAAATTAGTTGGATAGAATCATTCTTGGATCGGTTGGAGATCACGATAGACTTCATCACTCATGCACTTTGTGTCATGAGGATGAGGTCCATTCCTTGAGATATGATATGATTCACCAATTGTAATATTTTGTAAACATTTGATAATTATCCTCAGACCTTGATTATAACGGTTGACCCTCTTTAAAAGAGATGAAGTGTAGATGATAGATAAAAAAAGTAGAGAAGGATATACATTGTTATGCTGGGAAATGAAATGTTGAATTACTGATTCACTTGATCAATTGAAGGAGTATGAATGCTAGCTTGTGCAATTTATGAGTATGAGTAAGGTGTTTTAGTCTGTAATTTCTTTATATGTACCTTGTTGGTTCGGTAAGGGCCCACAACCCCAACCAAGGTAAGCCTCCATGTATATCTCTTTGTGTGGAATAAGTTAATTGTGTGAATGTGCAAATACAATAGTTGTGTTGCAAATGTTTCTAAGTGTATGAACTTTTCTGAAGTACAATACAGATTTCTAAATAGATTTAATTTTGGATCACTGTGAATGAACATTTATGCACTGAGCATAGTAGATAATTTTTTTTTCATTTCTTCATAATGATATTTAGTTAGCAAAAGTTGGATAGATGTTTGGGATGGTTAAACAAGAAATTGTTATTGTCTAAATTTATGATTGTGTTGTTCTCGGTAGGTACAAGAACAATAAGACTTCATCTCTCACCTTCATGCTCCATGTAATGAAGTATTTCAATCATATTGCTTATCTCCTGTATTGAAGAAGATTTGATTTGAATTGATTAAGTTATGGTTGGTTTCTTTCTAAAAGTAAATAAAGTGAATAGTTAATTTCTATTTCAATTGCTATAGGAAGCAAGGTCTCAGTTCATCTCTTCATTTCATGAGCCTATAATGAACAAACTTGTTATATAAGCAAGAACCTTTTCAATTGAGTGTTTATTTGAGATTTTTACTATAAGCTTTATCTTCTAAGTTTGAAGTTGTGTGAAGTATTCAGAAAATAGAGTGTTATGTTATTAATTATTTCTTGATTGAGCTAGATACAACAAACATAGATAGGTTACCCGTTTTCGACACATATGGTGTAAAAACTCTTTTGATTACGGATCCCGGATTGACATTTAAATGAGTGGAATATACTAATCATATATATAGACCAACAGTTTCATTTGTATTATTGTGTACTTTTACGTTGTCCCATTTTATATGATGATGGGTCTCTTATTTGTATATAATAAAATGGATTTCTTATTTTATTGCATTGTCGAATGTTGTAAAATGTCGAGTTGCTAATTAATTATCATATGTATTATTTACATTATTATAAATAATAGAGGTCGAATCTATTGGATAAAACATTAATACAATCATTATATCAAAATATAATAACAAAAATATAAAAATAAATATTAAGATAGGATGATGAGGAAGAAAAAGGTTGATCACAAAGTTTGTGAGTACTTACATTTTCATCCTTACTTAAGATTTAATATTTGTTGTGATATTTATATTTAAGTAATTAATTTACATTCGTCCATGGATGTTTTGTAATAGATGCTAGAATACAAAGAAGATCCAACTGAAGAATTGATCAACATTGGGTTCAGTATGGGTTGTCAGTATATGTTGGAGTATCGAGATTTAAGTGAACAATTTATAAGTAAATATGTTGTTTAAATTCCATCATTTTGTAATTAATGGAACAAATAGAAACCTTTAAATTAATAATATATACTATGCTTTGTCACGGTGTATTAAACACGTAGGAAAAAAATATGGAGTGCAACCAACAGAAGAGATTTTAAGAAATGGCATGCAACATCACTTTGAAAGAATGTGTATGGTCTATGAAATAGCTGCTACTATGGTACTCTTTTTTAATTTATGCAATCATGTATATTATATGATATAAATATAAATATAATTATTACACTTTATTTCTACATTTGTAGATGGAACATGAAGAGGTGGAACGTAAAAAACAAGTTGATCAAGAAAATATTAGGTTAAAGAACCAAAGCACAATATCACCTACAAGTGATGAAGAAATGAGGCGTGCACGCAACTCAAGTGATGATAGTAGTTCAAGTGATGAATGAAAATCGATAAAATTGAATCTTACTGCAAGTTGTGTGTTTTGGAATATTTGTTTGTAAAAATCAAGGATTTTGTTTAATGTACTCGATCTATTGTCCAAACTGCATGAGGGCATGTTACCAATAAGTGTAAAAATTACATATTGGTTTCATTTTTATAAGTGCGGACCTTTTCATTGTCCCATTTTATATGATGATGGGTCTGTTATTCATATATAATAAAATGAATTTCTTATTTTATTTCATTGTTGAATGTTGTAAAATGTCACGTTGATAGCTAATTATCATATGGATTCTTTACATTATTATAAATAATTGAAATGTAATCCATTGGATAAAGAATTAATGCAATCATTATATCAAAACACAATAGAAAAATATAAAAATCAATACTATTAGAAAAAAATATTTGATTTGGAGATGATTAATTGAAATTTTGTAAAGAAAACAATTAATTAAAATATATACATAGCAGTACATTGTATTCTTTTGAACTCAGTAAATGGCGCATGCCATAAACTACACATTGATGCATTTTTATGATTCAGATGCATGAGTTCCTATTGATTACATTGAAGCACCCATGCTAACAATTGTGAAAAATCCCTAGATGGGGTGTTAATATGACAATTATGAAGATACACAGTGTTCGATGAAGTCGACACCTGGTGTTCCTCTCCCCTTTCTACGACAATGGCCAACTCTCGTTTTTATTACTATATTGTGTATCCTAACCAGGGACTCTCCCAGTTAAGTATGATGGTGGAGGATGTTCAAGATTCTGGTACAAGTGATGTGAATTATTTTCTTAACTCATTTGTGTTAGCAGTTATGGTAAATGAGAGTCGTAAATGCGCCCTCATTGTATACAATACCACAACGTTGTTAAAGGAAAGTTATTATAGATATGCTCAAGAGTCTATTTGTGTCTCTGGGGTGAATATTTCCGATTCAGTCTTGAGTTTGTTAAATTTTCCTCGTCTGCTTGGGTCCTTATCCCTTATCAGCATGCCTCGCAAAAAAGGGAGATTTCACGAAGGAAGTGGCATTTTCCATGGTTTTGGTCATAGAAATAATAGTTCTACGTCCATGGATAGTGATGGAAACAATGATTAAGGAATTACTAGCACCCAGATCGATGGGAAACACTCGCAGTCTAAGTAGCAAGCAATTTTGCAGGAGTAGCGAAATAATAAGGATGAGGTCGAGTTTGGGGATGAATGGTGGAATGGGAGGAATTGAGTCAGGGAAATGATATTACGGATGTCATCGCAATCCCAGAAAATCACTCACGAGACATCGCGAATGAGATGCAAAAATCCTCCTCTAGTTGTAGGTGACGATTCCTCTCCTAATGATGATTGTGATTACATAAGGTTGTTCAAGGATGATCCCCATAACCTCAACTCTGATGGTGAGGAAAGCAATGTTCAATTCTATGAGGATCACTTAAGGCTCATATTTGAGTTGAGAAGTGACATCGATGACCATAAATTCAGGCAAGAGATAGTGGAAAGGAAACTTGACATCCCGTCGGACCTTTTCACTCCTCTCATGAAATGTCACAAGCACAAGGAGAAACTTCATCAATAAGTCATTATCCCTAAATGGCATAATCCAACTAATCATAGTCAAATGGGAAAACTCTTGGAGGACTTGGGCCTTCGGTAGGATAAGTAACTATCTTTATGTTCAGCTTATTGTCTTTTAGGTAGAGGTCCATTTTTCTTGTTATAGTAGTATATAGGTTAAATCCTAGGAAGTTGCATTGTCAAACATTTTTAAATTTTGGCACTTGGGGTCTGCCTTTACTATTAATCTATTCATGGTGCTTGGGATGGTTTCCTTTGTTTGTAGCACAAGTAATAAGACCCAAAAAATGTACTCTAGTTTTTTATCAATAGAATTTAATACAAGCTATCTTACAAAAGAAAAAAATTGTGAAAAATCATCGTTACTTTAAATGGCATAACATACAATTATACTTATCATTTCAAAATATTACGATGTAATATATTACAATATGCACTAGTGTTTTACATATAATATACACACTCATGCTTTACATATAATATACACACTGATGCTTTCCATTTAATATATGCATCGATGCTTAGTAACAAATAATGGTTCTAACATCTCACCTCAAATGTTTGAAATTTCACATCCCTCCAAGGCATGTATGGTAATATAAGCATCCATGCATACAAATTATATGAGCATCGATGTGCCATAAAAAAATAATGACCCAATGTGTAATATTTATATGAGCATTGATGCGACATATAAAAAAAGATGATTATTATATGAGCATTAGTTCTTTTTAGGTTTATGTACACACGGGAACATTTAAAATCTCCTCTATGAATAGTAGAGGTCGTAACACAACTTTTTTTGAAAAACAATTTCAATCTTGTATCACCAAAAACCTATGCTACAAGATGTTTTCCTTATAGTGGACATTGATATCCCTAGTAAATTTGTTTATGTGGAATAGTGCACCTCACCTACGAAGGTTTTAATTAGGCACCTACCAGCACGAAGAAAGCATTTAGCCTCATTACAACACAATACAATTACTTAAAAACAATATATGTTTCATTCAACTCACAAATGAGTCATGCAACTATAATGCCTATATGACAACCAACTGAAACAACCTGAAAAGAAATTAGATAAGGTGAATTTTCCAATCTTGTCTCCACAAGATTCTCTTTGAGAAACTAAATACTGTGGTTGAGAACCTTACTATGAATATCATGCCACATGAATAAAAAATCCAATATAGATCTAATTATGAATTTTTTTTAAGAAAAAGTTCAATCGGATTCCTAGATCTCTTCAATTTTATTTGAGTTGTGATCAACCACAATATATTTATAATTATAAAATATTTTCTTAAAGTATGTCACGACTATATATAATAAGCTGAAATAGAGTAACGAAATTATGTGATATTTTAACGATTGCAACAATGATTCACAACCCAAATATATATAAGAGAAAATGTATTCGCTATAATGAATCTTTTAAATAACTCGTTATACAAGAAATGCATTTGTACATTTATTAAAAGGCCTTATGTATTTGCATCGTACTATATTTCTATGGCGCCTAAAAATTGTGATAGTGTATATTTTGTGTGACGTGACATTTACATCCTATTACATCAATATGAGCATTACAACTCCACCCAACAACCCCTCTCTAATGGTCATATTGACCAACATATCAATCGTGTCCTTCGATAACTTCGATAACATGTTTTGTTATGGTTATGGTGAAGATATTTAGAATTTGGTCTTTTGTAGCAAAAACATGCCAACTCAATTTCTCTATTGTTGCAACTTCATTGAGATAAATGTTCTTGTGCCTCGATCTATTATGTTTTGAGCATAATACACTAAATTCTTCACCAACTTTATTATGTTATGATTATTACATAATAAATGTATCTTGTTGTCCCACTTTACATAAAAGTGAATGAAATAACTTCGCTAAATATCTCGATATATTGCAATTGTTGTTCGTGTTACTTTTTTCCATTATGGAAGTGCCACAAACATTCTATTAATAAAGGATTAAATATTTTCTTTGGCATGGTGAACATAGTTACTTAAATTTTATGTTTACTTAAATTTATGTGCTGCATATTAAAACAATGTCTCCATCTAATTAATTAATCACGAGTTTCTTTAAGCTCGTTAATATAAGGTCTCCATCTCGTAAGAATTGCATCATATTTTTCAAAAGCATAAATTTCCAATCTGGTAAATTCTCCATCTGATGTATAGTAGTTAATGCACTTGCTTCATGTACACAGATCTAATTGAGATACCCAACTAACTATGTAAATAACTAAAGGTTATCCTTGTCATCATCATTATCTAAAAAAAAATCAAACTTGTTCTTTATTTATAGAACCTTGAACAAATTTGGTAGAACTATGAACATTTGGTGGTGAAACCATGAGCCATGTTTACAAAATAGTGGATAATGTTGTTGGAATGATGAACAATGCATATAAAACCAATAGAAATTTACAAGACCTTGAACAAAGTTGGTAGAACTATGAATATTTGGTGGTGGAACCATGAGCACTATTTAGAGAACAATGCATAATGTTGGTGGAAGCATGACTAATGCATACACAACTATGAACAATTGATTAAATCTTGAATAGAGTTGGTGGAAAGGTGAACATGACTTGGTGGTGAGAACTCATTACATAACCATGAACATTAATGTGTTGGTGAGGAGTACTCATTACATAACCACGAATAATTTTGGTAGAACCATGAATAATGTTAATGCATAAGACGACCAACATCCCTAGTTGTTACATGCATAAGGCATGTTTCCCTTTAAATCACTTTGAGGTTAATCAAGTAATATAGTCCTCACTACAAAATTTAAATATTTAAAAGAAAAAAATGGAAATAAGTCTATTGCAAATTCACATATCATCTTCCTCAATAAACTGAAAGATGTACAAAGATGTGCAATTATATATAATTTTTTTAAATAATTTTAGTAAAACCATAAATAATGTTAATGTGCATAAGACCACCAACATCCCTAGTTGTTACATGCACAAGACATGTTTCCCTTTAAATCACTTTGAGGTTAATCAAGTAATATAATTGTCACTACAACATTTAAATATTTAAGAGAAAAAATGGAAATAAGTGCAATGCAAATTCACACATCACCTTCTATAAATATATAATATGAAAGAATTCATCTTATTTGCATTTAAATAAATGCAAATAAAATGAAAGATGTGCAATTGCGTATAATTTGTTTTTTAAATATATAATTGTAAATAAATTAAAATAGCTTATAATTAATAATTTATTTTCTATAAATTTTTAAATAAAAGTATAATATTATTTTTTATGATCAAAGTAATTTGTTTATTTTGATTCTATCTAAGATAATAAGATGTGTAGATCTATCTCATCTCCATATTTATCATGCTTCAAGAATGATCAAATCCCTTTTCATATTTTGCACAAAAGTTTGCATCTTACTTGATCCCACCTCTTTCACATGATCAATATGGACTTAAGATGAATCATTATATGTTGAACATGTAAGGAATTACATATGAACTCATATTAAAAAGAACACCATTCAAATATTATATATATATATATATATATATATATATATATATATATAATTTAAAGTGGATATTGGCAATGAATTTT
>JASDQU010014479.1:86365-104334 GCA_032191745.1 Picea mariana
CAAGTCATCCGTCAAATTCCATTAGATATCCTGTATTGATATAGATTATAATAGTAATCAATTACAATTTTCCAATGCCATGCATCTTGTGACAGAGAATCAGGCGTCATCCAGAAGTAGCATATATGGTTTTCTTAATATAATTTCGTTCCTTTCTGCCATATTTGTAGTTCCTCGTGTTAGACTTTGGCCTTGCGGGTATTGATGTTGCAAGAAGAAGATTGACTGAATTCAATGAAAAATTCATACTGTGCGTAGAAATGTATAAACCTGTGGACATTGAATATGGGATAAGGGCAATAACATTCGATGATGATGAGCCCAACCCAACCTTGTCTGTAAATCTTGATTGGAAAGATGTGCCATTATTTCCGTACAATGAAAAATGAATGCAACTTCAACAACGAACGGACATATGGTAACGCATGGGAAACTATGGAAGGAGGTGGATCAATGCACTGCAACCAGGACTGGAATTTGACGTTCCAGATAACGTTTTTTTCATTTTTGAAGGCATTTGATCGGTCATCCCAAATTTAACCTATATAAAATAACAGGAGACATAATAATAAAACCGTCTTTAAAAACTTATATGCAGTCAAATAGCCGTCAAATATAATTGGAGGATAAGTCACATTACTTATATCGATTCCCGACAGTACCAGTACCATGGTTTATGGACCAACAGTAAGGACGTCAACCTTAGACAACTAACAAAAGAGGATCAGTAGTCTGCAGCAACCAAGGCTACTTAGAAAATTAATTCTAAGCAACCATCCTTAGACAACTAACAAAAGAGGATCAGTACTCCCAGCAACCAAGGCCATAAAGAGAATTAATTCTATGCTAGTTTGTTTTTTTTCCAAAAGAAAAATATCTTAAATTTATATTGAGTATAAATTCGTTTACAAAATCCGTAATTGTTCCTGAGCAGTACCAAAGATCAGTTCAAAGGACAGAGAATTGACAGTTCCGGATATAATGTCCAAATACTCAGAAAACTGATCAACAATAAAAAACAGCAACTTAAAACTGTAAGAGATAGAATTTTCTGTGCAAGTGACTTGAAATCAGCTTTCACTCCACAAAGACCTCGCTCTTCTCACACTTCAAAGATGTTAAGGAACCAATGAGGGCTTTCTTTCCCATTGTTTCAATGATAAATCAAAAGCCTTCCTTCAATTTCTTTAAGCGCCCTCTTTGAAAGTGTGTGGCCTCTTTATTATGTTCCCTATAAATATGCAAGAAGCTTATCTCTTTAAAAGTTTTTGCCAAATCCTTTGTTTTTTTTTTCCAACAATCAATGTTCATCACTTGGAGGTTACCCTTTTGATTAATCCAGTTGATAATAAATTTCAAATCCCCAAGGATTTGTAATTTTTTGATCGACCAGATTGTTGCCAGGGTGAGAGTCTCCCACAACCCCATGAGTTTCGCCTTTGTATTTGTTCCAGCTCCACAATTTATGAACCATATTGTAATCCTCGACGAATGAGTCTAGAAAAAACCGCCCACTCCACAGCAATTACCATTTGACAGGGCTGCACCATCAACGCAATCCAAAGTGAATCCCTCAGCCTGAGATATCTCACAAACTCTATTTGGGAAGATTTTTTGTGTAGCCGGCTGCCAGGAGAAAGAATCCACAATCCTGTGAACCACGGAGAAAAGAGAGGGGGATCAATCTTAAAAAATCACCATGTTTCTCTCAGTCCATAAATGCCAGCAAGAAAGGGAAGCAGAGCTGACTAGGACTGTTTTCTCAATTGACCACACAGTAAAACAGTTCGAGACTATGGATCCATTCCACAAAAGTTTTAGAGTATAGAGATTGTGCAGGCACTACCAAACTGCCTTTGAGAAGTTGCAATGGATTAAAAGATGATGTATGTTTTCAGAGTAGAAATTGCAGAGTTTACACACCCCCGGACCTTCCCATCCTTTCTTCTGGAGCGCCTCCCAGGTAAGGACTTTTTCTTTTGCTGCCAGCCATATGAAAAGTTTTATTTTGAGTTGTAATGGCCACTTCCACAATTTTTGTATCCAAACGTTGTCACAGTCGTAGTCGAGTGGGTGAAGAAGAGCGGTGTAAAGGTTTTTTACATATAAGACACCCAAGGCGTCCTCTCTTGCCCACATAAGAGAATCAGTCTTGTTCTTTAGAAATATACCAGCGCTCCTTAAAGATTTAATATAGAGTTTCCATTCGATGGCAACCTCTTCGCTTAGTCCCAGTGTCTCACTGCTTAGCCATCTGTTCGAAAAAGGGAGGTCGCGGGCAAGGTCTCTCGCTTGTGCCAGCCACAATATATTTAAGTTTTGTAAGTGAAATTGCAAAGGTTATGAAAGTATGGAACGGTCCTCCAACCCAATTATCTTGTCCCTTCCAAAAGACATTAAAGAGCACGAACCAGGCCTCCATCGCAGCCAATGGAGAATCACAAAAAAGGTTTTGGTCAGACCATTCTAGAAGTTGGACGCTCTCTGTTGAATGTGAGAAGACTTACGAATCCATTCAAACACTGGTGTGTCATCCAAATATTTATCCAAAATGATTCGATGCCAAATACTATCGTGAGTAAGCATCCTCCACAAGGTGTTTGCTAGTAAATCCGTGTTGAAGAAAGTAAGATTTTTGAGCCCCCATCCCCTTGCCTTTTTTGGTCTTGACAAGATATCCCATCTGCATAGATGGAAATGGTGTTTTTCATTTTGCCCACTCCATAGGAAGGGAAATGATAGCTTGTGTAGTTTGGAAAGGATATTACATGGGATTGTCTCCAATGACATCTAGAAAACAGATAGATTCTCCAACACTGATTTGACCAGGACAAAACGCCCTCCAAGCGACAACCAATTATTACAACATAGCCCGATTTTACTTTCAAATTTAGCCACCAGCTAGCACCAATCTTCAGATTTTGATACTCCCAGTTTGAGATGATAACCAAGTTACTTGAAACCAAGACTCAAGTCAACAAAGGTAAAAGGAATAGAATATTTTAGAAGACTGAGCTCAGCTTCCTCAAGCCCCCAATAATGAGCAGTGGATTTTGTAAAATTTATGCAAAGACCCGAAGCATAACAAAATGCCTGTAGAATGTCTAAGATCACTATCCACTCTGAACGATCTTCCTTTGACATTAAAAGAACATCATCAACAAACATTAAATGAACAATTTTTAAAAGCTTAGAAACCTTTATACTTGAAAAAAGATGTTCAGAGATGCTTTGGGATAACATTAGGCTGAGCCCTTCCATTATCAAAATAAACAGGTAAGAGGAAAGTGGGCATCCCTGGCAAAGCCCCCTCCCACTCTCGAGATACTTTGTCGCCTCGCCATTTATCAACACTGCAAAATTTGCACTAGTTACGCAGGACATAACCCAATCATTCAGCTTAACTCCAAAGCCCACTATGAGCATGATCAGCCTTAAGTACTCCTAGTCTATGTTGTCATAGGATTTTTTAAGATCCAGCTTCAATACCAGGGACGTTAAATTCTTCTTTTCAAAGCTGTGAAGGCTTTCATGGGCCGCTTCGATAGCATCCTGAATTCTTCTTCCCTTTAGGAACCCTAGTTGATTGGCAGAGAGACAACTTGCTAAAATCGGCTTAATTTGATTTGCAAGAAATTTTTAGATCACCTTATAAATAAGGTTACATAGAGAGATTGGGTGATAATCGTCGAATGAGGCCAGATTATTTACCTTTGGGATCAAGGCCAAGAAAGTGGAGTTTAAACCTCCACAAATCTTACATTTTCTTCGTGAATCCTCCACCATCTCAAGAAGGTCATATCCCACAAGATCAAATAAGACAATAAAGAACTCAGAAGTCCACCAATCAGGGCTTGGGCTTCTCTCTTTTTTGAAGTTTTCCAGTACCGCTTTTAATTCCAACAAAGTGACAGGTTTAAGGAGAGCATCTGCTTCCTCCTCAGTAACCATTTTGGGATAGAGGTTAGTGATACTGATTACCTCATTTAAGTTGGGTCTTTCTTTGGCTTTGAAGAACTGTTTGAAATAATTTACCGCTTCCTCTTTGATTGCTTCCTAGTCTGAAAGGATGATTCCATTGTTATTTGAAATTTCATAGACATGCTTGCGATTTATGTTATAACTGGCCACCTTTTGGAAGAATTTTGTGTTGGATTCTCCACTCTTTATCCACATAGATCTGCGACGCAATCTCCAAATATTCTCCTCCCCATGAAGAAGGGTGTTTTTGCTACATTACATCTCATGAAGGTACCTTCCCTCCTCCATGGATAAGTATTTTTCGATGGATTTTAGTATGAGCAATTCGATTTCTGATTCCATCTTTCCCAACAAAATCTTTTCTTTCACCTTTAAATCTTTAACCCAAAATTTTGTTTGCGATTTGAGTTCCTTAAGTTTCCACACAATACACAACTGTACATTACCTTCCTGTAGAAATCGTGGATCCTTCTAGATGCTATGGACTAACTTAAAGAAATCAAGATCATGTAGCTAGCGATCATTAAATTTGAAGGGAAACACTTTGTACAACAGAGGGCTTTGCAGTTGAAAAAGAATGGGGATGTGATCTGACACGAAGGGAAATTCCACCCAAGATCTAGACAAACCTGCCAAAGACAAAAAACCTTCGGAAAAAAAAAATCTGTCAAGTCTTCTAGCAATCGCTTCAAGGCCAGATCGCTCGTTTCGCCAGGTAGGGACTGGCTTGGTCGGCTTGACATCAACCAGCTTCTTTGAAGTAAAAAGGTCTCTGTAAAAAACTTCATTCAGACCAGGAACGAAAGAACCTCTCCAGTTCTCATCTACAGATAAAATGAAGTTCAAGTCATCAGCTAGAATGATATTTGGAGTGGAAAGAATACCGTTGTCTCCTAAGGAGGTCCAAAACTACTTACGGTCATTACACAACCCATATACATTAAGAAACTCCATCTCCTGTTTTGTAGATAAGCATCGACCAACTAGCAGAATACCCCCAATCGTCAAGAAAGAAGCCAGTTTTAAAAGAAAGCGTCCCATGCAATCAATAATCCTCCTAAATTTCCTATGGAGTTTACAACAGACGAGACCCAAGAAGGGATAATTTTATGCAAGAAATCTCTAGCTTTCTGTTCATCAGAGAGAGTCTCTTGAAAAAAAACAATATCAGGCCGAGTGCGTTCTAACAATCTACGAAGAGAGGCAACTTTGAGGGTGTCTCCAATCCATCGAACATTCAAAGAGAGCATTAACATCACTTGGTCCTCACCAGGGCCTTCAATGCTCTAGGGGCTCTTCCATCCTGAGAAGGATTAACAATATCATCAGTTTGTGAAACAAAACCCACATGTTTCTTTCTAGATCTTCGTGTCTTTATGGGGGACAGTTCTGATCCTACACCCCCTGACCAAGCATCAGCCTTACTCCCTTTCCATGAAGGTGAGAAGATGAGGTGCTAGCCTCCGTTGTAGGATCTAAGACCTCCTTTCCTCGATAAATGGGTAATGGAACAGAGTTCACTGGGATGTTTGGACAGGAAGATAAGGAATCCAGAAGAGTAGAGAGGCTAGTGTCATCCTCCTCTGCCTTCCTATAGCTTGGCAGGCTTGGGGGGGAGCCGATCAGTTCCAAGGAAGGGGTAGGGGGACGAGGGTGTCTAACTGGAGATGAGTTAAGAGAGTGACTCGAGTGGTTGGAAGGGTTAGGCTTCAGCAAGGCTTCAATAACTGAGGGATGAGGCACAGCTACAGGGAGGTTGAGAGGGTTGGGAGGGGAGAGATCAGGAGAACAAGGTTCTAAGGGAGAGTTTGCAGCTTCAGGGACGATGGCCTTTGTACAGGTAGATGAAGAAAGCCAATGTGATTTATTTAAATCTTCCTTCTCCCCAAAGGACATGGAATGAAAAAAGAGTGGGCAATGTGTTTTTATGTTACTCGAAAGAGACTCATCTTGCTCTTGTAGTGAAGAGGAGGAACGTCCAGTGGAAATATCCAAGAAGTTTAAAGAGGGATCTTCATCCACATAGTCTGGAGGGTTTAACTATAGATCAGAATCTTCATAGAATTCAACCGAAACCTTCCCAGGGCATTCACGATGGAAGTGGCCCGTTTTATGGTAGTGGTTGCAATGGAAGGGCAATCCAAGATAGTCCAGAGGTTGTGCTATATTTCACCCTCTCCATTCGATCTCAAGGGTTTCTGGTAAGCCATCGAAAAGGTCCATATACTCTGCCCATCTTCCGCTCAGGACTAGCAAGTAGCTTTATATGTAGAGAAATGAATTTTCCCAGTGAATTGCCAATAGCTCGTAAGGATCCTTCATTCCATAGGAACAACGGAAGACCCGGAAGAAGAACCCAAAGATGCCTATACTGAAAATAGTCAGTATCGAGGTTAAAATAAATTCTCCAACTCTTAAGCATGAGACTACTTCTCCCATAAACCCACAGAGAACTCAGTAAAAGAGAAATGTCCTCTGGTGACTTGCAAAGAAAACTGAGCCACCCTTTGTTGAGATAAAGAATCTCAGGGGAGTAACCAATGAGAGGAGTCCACTGGTTGTTGATCTAGTCCTCCAAAGGTTGTTTTCTCAGCATTCTATAAGATATCCAACCCACAAGACCACAGATCTCCATTCTACATGTATCTTCTAAGCCCACATCGTTCCCCAACACCATACGTTTAGTCTTTCTATTTTCTTTCCACAAATTTTGATGGAAGAAAGCAGACTAAACCGGATTAGCAGGAAGCTTGTGAACCCCCAGAGAAGAAGAGAGGTTTGAAAGGCCTAGGTGTACAGTGAAATATAGGGGCTTAGTACTAGGGACGTCATAAGGTGGAAGGAATGATTATGTGGATCTGGAGACTTTCAGAGGAGGATATGATAGACTACCAGGTATCTTGGCGGGAAAGGAAGACTTGTTTGGAATAAAAGGAACCCCGGAATGATTACTCTCCAGAGAGTCGACCTTGTCAAAGAGCCCCACTTTCCTCCAAGTATCCTCATCAGTTGGGCTCATGAGATGATTTATATTTCTTTCCATTTCTTTAATAGAGCAGGTACCCATCCACGCCCACCAATAGCCAAACAACACCAACACCAACGACACTGACAAGATACGTAGAAACTAAGAGGTAAAATAAGAGAGGATCATGACTCTCGGGGACAACCTCACTTCTTTTTAAGTACTAGAAGAAAAAACAATCGTGGACAAAACAACAAGCCCAGGACATAAAGGGATAATGAAGACAAGAGAGGAAAAATAAAAGGAAGACACTAGGAACAGGTCCAGCATTTAAAAAAAGAAAAGACAAGGACAGTGAGTAAGCAACGTCGGATCCCCAGCTATCATCTTAGAGGATAGTAAATACGCTAGTTGGAACAAGAGACCAAGTTCAAAAAAATCTCGCCAAAAAAATGCTCCTAGTTCCCGAAAATGCTCCTCGTTCACCTCCATCATGTCGTGGAGCTTCCAACTCCCTGCACTTTATCCAATATGCTAGTTTTCTGATCTATGTCAACTTGTCACTCACTTAATTGCAATAAAGTATTCACCAGTTTAAGTAAGAAAGGCAATGGATAAAATAATTGATAGTAAGAAGTAATTGTTGCCGTAAATTTCCCTTGCCAGTCTGAATGAGCAAAGAATCGCATAAAACTAAAAGTAGCAATTACTATTGTAACGAGTCTCCCTGAAAGGAGACATCTTTCACCTAGAAATCGAGAGAGCAGCCATTGCACAAGATTAACACACAATAATAGAATGTATTACACAGACAAATGGAGGTTACATATATAGCATCCAGATCACCGACTCCTAACAATCTAGATCCTAAGAAAGTGGATCTTATTAGCTAAAAATAGTTAACCTAGAAACTCACAGTTATAACAGCTAACTCACAGTTACAACAGCTAACTCACAGTTACAACAATAGTAAGGCTAACTCACAGTTACAACAGTTGTAAGGCTAACTCACAGTTACAACAACTGTAAGCAGTATCTCTAACACCCTCTCTTAATGCTTACATTACAAATATTACAATCACAAATTACAAAACATAACAAAAAGGTTACAACACAATTTTTTTCATGTCTGTCTCACTAGTCCTCATATGTAGTTACACCCATCTCTGAACTTCATAGACACGCTCTTTCTCTCCCATCATCTTCGAGATACCACTTCATACAACACAAATAAAACCGCTTCCGACCATCTTTGAAGTATCTATAGGATCAACGATTCTAAACTACCCTGAAGAATAGTCTCGATACTGAAACAATCAGTAATCGATCTTACAAAATGACCTTTTTACACACACTCATCAATACAATGATAACCCTTAACTGATGATCTTGAAGCACCGAAATACAACAAAAATCTCTAGCTTTTAACAGACTTCAAACTAGTTATGTGTTTGTTCTTATAGCTCCAAAGAACATCAAGAACTACATACTTGAGTTATATCACTCTGTTCTTTGAGTGGTTCTTGACAATATAATTTTACAAACAAAAAATAATATAACATACACAAATTACATCACACTATATGTAACACTACAACAAATCTACCAAACCAACTCAAACACTTGCCAAACATAAAGTCCACCCATTGCAGCGGGAATCAGAGTTTCGACAGAGAGAAAATCAAACCCTGCTGTCAACCCCAAAGCAGATCTGGATCTCTTTTCTTCCACGCAACTGTCATTGATCAACAAATGCACAGGCATCTAACCTCTCACAGTTTGATCAACGAATATCTGGGCAGCGATACCCTCGTCAGCTCTCCTATGCGATGGTCCTTTATTCACAAGGAGAGTCTCCCGCAACAATCTCACAAAACACACAGAAAATTTAGAAATTCAAACCCTCTCACCTAATCTACTCCTACAGTGAAATCAACTTATCATTCTTCTGTCATCTTCCAGCCCCTCTTGTGAGAGAGTTAGGGCGATCCTTGCTCTAATATCAACTCGGAAATCGAGAGAGCAGCCATTGCACAAGATTAACACACAATAATAGAATGTATTACACAGACAAATGGAGGTTACATATATAGCATCTAGATCACCGACTCCTAACAATATAGATCCTAAGAAATTGGATCTGATTAGCTAAAACTAGTTAACCTAGAAACTCACAGTTACAATAGCCGTAAGGCTAACTCACAGTTACAACAGCTAACTCACAGTTACAACAGCTGTAAGGCTAACTCATAGTTACAACAGCTGTAAGCATTATTTCTAACACTTTCTCTAATTCATTTGATGAAAATTTTCTGAATCTCATCTCTCTTTGTCTGTGCGAACTCTTTTCTGTGTAGGTGATTGTTTGAGAGTACCGTGCACCAAAGGAACTGGAGCACATCTATATTTTGTTAGCGTTTAGAGTGTTGCATGGGAGTTTTGTGAAGGCCATGCTCATTAGTTAAGCCAATGCAACCTCCTCCTTTTCTCTTCGTTTAATTCGTTGTTTGGGGAATCTTGGAGAATACTGCTAATTGGGGAAGGATTGCGCATCTCTCCGTCCCAGTTGAAGTGTTGGAAATTGAGTGTGTTTTGCCTTAAGAATTGGTGTGCCCTCCATAGTGCCACTTGGGGAAGAATATCACATCTCTCCCTCCTTGTAGAAAGGTTGGAAATTGAGTGTGTTTTCCTTAATAACTTATGTGCCCTCCATTAAAGGTGATTTTCCTATGTTGAGTGTGCCCTCCATTCAAATCAATTGGTATCAGAGTGTGTTTCTTTCTTGGGGAAGTTTCGCACACAAAGAAGAAGAATAAGACCGAGTTTCATCTGCCAAAAAAAAACAAAAATGGGATCTTCAACTATTTCCTCACACTCTTGATCAGAGCGTCATAATCACCCTTCTCATGGTTCTTCTGCATCATTTGCATTGGTGCATTAGTGCGCCCTTCCTAGGGTTCATCTCACACCCTTCTCAGGGTCTCTTCTGTGTTTGCAAACCATGCCACTATGAAGAGAAGTCTCTAGTGAACTAATTCAACTCCAATAATGTCGGACTCCAATGACCATGAAGCTAGACACCCATTTTCAGTTACCTAAGTTCATCGGACAAATGAATGGCAAGATGGTTGATTCTTGGATCCGTAGCCTCTCCACATACTTCAAGACTTCACTTGAGATGGAAGAATCCACCAAATTGCATATCGTCAGCCTCCAAATTGAAGGAATAGCACAAACTTGGTGGGACACACAATTCAAAAGGTCTAAATTGATCGTGGAGCTTGCTACACCGCCTTCTCTGACAAATGGAACTATTGATTCTTGGGATGCGTTTTGTCATGCATTACGGCAATGCTTCTACCCTCAAGGATATCTTTAGAATCTTCTCGCCAAGTGGTTGCAACTCTGCCAACTTTCGACTCAATCAGTTCAAGGATACACCAACATCTTCTACAAGTTGTGCATCCAACTCCATCTCAATGAGCCAAACGAGGTATTAATAATTAAGTTTAATTATGGTCTCTTGTTACCTCTCCGACGGGAGGTAGATCTTTTTTAGAGTTCCTCTCTCGACAAGGAATTCTTATGGGACTTGGCTGTAGAAAGTAAGGTAGCCCCTCAAGCCCGATATCCATCAAATCGAACCCAATCTGCCAACTCGCATCCTTCTCAACCTCAACCTTACCCTTCCTCTTCGTTGGTGCCCACAACGACGGTTTGGTGTAATTTTCACAAGACCAACTCATAGAACTTTGCGACTGTCGAGTCATAAAAAATAGTTGCCCCCATCAGACCTTGGTTGTAGAGGTCACACCCATTGATTTTCCCAAACAACCAGAAGTCATCTCTCTCACCAACCCCACCGAAGTCGACCCATCCCTCATTCTCATGGCTAAGCCCGAACCAGGTCGTACTAACGTTCCCCACTTTACTCATAACTGCCAAATTAAACATAAACTTGCAACTCTAATTCTATATAATGGCAGCCAAAAGAATCTAGTCTCCTAAGACCTATTCCAACATATGCAACTTCCCACCACCCCCCTCTCGGATCCTTATCAATTTGGTTGGGTACAAAAGGGAGGACCCGGCATCACTATCGCCTGGTGCTGTACAGTGACTTTTTCCATTGCCCCCTTCTACAACACTATGTTCTATGATGTATCACCTTTATATTGTGTTGACCTCTTACTAGGTCTTCCATACCAACAAGACCAACAAGTTGTGTACCATGCCAAATCCCATCAGTACAATCTTCAACATGAAGGACACACCTATGTGCTTACTTATGCGCCTCATACTTTCCCCCCGCCGCATCCTAGAAAAGAAGAAACTAACCATGTCATTCACCATAGAGATGTTTCTCTATATTTGGCCCGCCATGTTCACCCTCAGAACCTTATAAATAGGACACCTCCCGCCGTACTCCCCCTCCTCCCAAAATTTTCCAATGTCTCTCAGTCTCCCACCCTTTCGAGTCCTTGCTCAATCTGTCAATATCATTCATGACACATTATTACCCACTACTCCATCATCTCGACTGGTTACCCAAGACACTATCGAACATCCTCTAGTTATCGCTTACCACGCCCTCACCCAAGACACAATTAAATATCACTATCTCTTACCCCAGATTTCCCCTCAGTTTTCTATTGGAGTGATCTGTAAACAGGGAGTTCACCTGGTGACTTACCACTCTGAGACCATGTCCCCAACAAAATTCAATTATCGCCACTACGCCAAATAATTCTACCTCCTGATGCAAGCTTTGTAGAAGTGGCACCCTTACAATAGGGCCACACACTATTCAACTAGCTTCTCACCTTTCAAGGTCTGTCTTTGATTTCAATCTCTGGTGCCCTCAATGATGCCTCTCATTTTGGCTTCATCGGGAGCAACACAACAACATCAATACCAACAGGATGACCATAGCGGTGTTCATAAGTTATCACAACAACACACTCCAGTTGTAGTTCCCTTGCAAGTAACACTGGATCATTCCAAGCAACATCCTGCTTCATACCTCATTGATAAACATTGCCAAGCTATAGTGCAAGCCAAGTGGATGACAGTCGAGACAATACAGCAAAAAGTTTCTTCAGTTGGTGGCGGAAGAAATGATGCTTTCGGATCTAAACAGGGAGGAATTGGAACAACAAGAAGGATGTCAACCATCCTTAGACAACTAACAGAAGAGGATCAGTAGTCTGCAACAAGCAAGGCTATAAAGAAAATCAATTATATGCTAGTTTGTTGATCTATGTCAGTGTCAGTTAGTCACTTAATTGTAATAAAGCATTCACCAATCTAAGTAATCAAGGCGATGTCTAAAATAATTGATAATCAGATTGTGTCAATAATTGTTGCGGGAAATTTCTTTTTCTAGTCTGAATGCGCAGAGAATCGCAGAAAAATAAAAGTGGCATTTACCATTGTAATGAGTCTCCCTGAATTATTAAAGGGGACATCTTTCTCTAATTCATTTGATGAAAAAATTTTGAATCTCTTCTCTCTTTGTCTTTATGTACTCTTTTCTGTGTGTGTGATTTTTTGAGAGCACTGCCACCAAAGGAACTGGTGCGCATCTATATTTTATTAGTGTTTAGAGTGTTGTGTGGGAGTTTTGTGAAGGCCATGCATATTAGTTAACCCAATGTTCCCTCCTCCTTTTCTCTTTGCTTAATTCATTGTTTGGGGAATCTTGGAGAATACTAAGAATTGGGGAAGGAATTTGCATCTCTCCCTCCTAGTATAAGCACTGGAAATTAAGTGCATTTTTTATTAAGAATTGGTGCGCTCTCCATAGTGCGACTTGGGGAAGAATAACACATCTCTCCCTCCTTGTAGAAATGTTGGAAATTGAGTGTGTTTTCCTTAAGAACTAATGTGCCCTCCATTAAAGGTGATTCACCTATGCTGAGTGCACCCTCCATTCAGATCAATTTAGCCTGGAATTATTTCAGTCTATCCTCATAAAAAAATTACATTGACCAACTTAATAAAACCCACTGAAGTTTTTTACATTGACTAGCTTATTGAATTTTTTTTGAAATGCACAATATTTTAAATTCTTGATTAGGTATCTAGCTGAGTTTAATATGATTGTAGATTTGAGTATCTGAGGATGTAGCTACAAATTCAACCTAAATATACCTTATGTCATAGACCTTAAATTCCCATAAAATAAAATTATATATACAAATAACCATAATATTTTCTAATGGTTCTTCATCATCATTATTGTTACCCATATCTAGTACTATGCTAGTCTGGTACTAAACCCCTGTCTACATAATTAAAGTTTTGAACGAGTATGTTGGTGATGATTTCAAGAAATTAGTTGGATAGAAGTATCCTTGGATCATTTGGAGATCACGATAGACTTCATCACTCATGCACTTCGTGTCACGAGGATGAAGTCCATTCCTTGAGATACGGTATGATTCACCAATTGTAATATTTTGTAAACATTTGATAATCGTCCCCAGACCTTGATTATAAGGATTGATCATCTTTAAACGGGATGTTGTGTAGATGATAGATAAAAAACTTAGAGAATGATATACACTGTTATGATAGGAAATGAAATGTTGAATTACTTATTCACTTGAGAAATTGAAGGAGTAGGAATGCTAGCTTGTGAAATTTATGAGTATGAGTAAAGTGTTTTATTCTATAATTTCTTTAGACGTACCTTGTTGGTTTGGCAAGGGCCCACTGCCCCAACCAAGGTAAGCCTCCTTGTATATGTCTTTTTGTGGCATAAGTTAATTGTATGAGTGTGAAAATATAATAGTTGTGTTGCAAATGATTCTAAGTGTATGAACATTTTTGAAGTACAATACAAATTTCTAAATAGATTTGATTTTGAATCAGTGTTAATGAGCAATTATACATTGAGCATAGTAGATAATTCTATTTTCATTTCTACAGATTGATATTTAGTTAGAAAAAGTTGGATAGATGTTTGGGATGGTTAAATAAAAAATTGTTATTGTTTTGAATTTATGATTGTGTTGTTCTCAATAGGTACAAGAACAATAAGACTTCATCTCTCACCTTCATGCTCCATGTAATGAAGTCTTTCAATCATATTGATTGTCTCCTATATTGAAGAAGGTTTGATTGGAATTAGGGATGATTTTAAGGAGGGAAATTTATTTTAAAATGTAGAAACCTTGGAAAATCTTACTAATCCCTCATATGACAACTATAAATGTTTGGTGATATTTTTGTAAAAATATTCAAATTTCTAAGGATTTTATATAGTTTGTATACTGTTTTTGCGATTTTTAAGGTAAAATAATTCTATCCTATAGAATTTGGGTGAATCATTTTTAGAATAGCGAATCTTCTTTTGGGAAAAACCATGGAAAATTAACACATGAGAAAAATTTAGCCCCTAAAATCATCCCTGATTGGAATTGATTAAGTTATGATTGGTTTCTTTCTAAGAGTAAATAAAGTGAATTGTTAATTGCTTTTTCAATTGCTACAAGAAGCAAGGTCTCAGTTCATCTCTTCATTTCATGAGCCTATAATGAACAAACTTGTTATCTAAGAAAGAACCTTTTCAATTGAGTGTTTATTTGAGAGTTTTACTATAAGCTTTATATTCTAAGTTTGAAGTTGTGTGAAGTATTCATAAAACATAGTGTTATGTTATTAATTATTTCCTGATTGAGCTAGATACAACATACATAGATAGGTTACCTGTTTTTCGGAACATATGGTGTAAAAACTCTTTTGATTATGAATCCCGGATAAACATATAAATGAGTGCAATATACTAAGTATATATATACACCAAAATTTTGGCGTCATTGTCGGGGAGTTGTAAACAGTAATAGGTAGCATTTTGATTTTGATTGGTTTGATGAGTTTGGATTGGATTTAAGGACAACCTGAGGGTGGAGAGAATACGGTAAGACGAGAGGTAAGAACTTCCGCATCCACTTTGGTGGGTTGATCCAAAGTCAGGTTGTCCTCTTACTTTTGGTAGTTAAATTTTTTTTTTCATTAGTATTAGAGTTTCTTATTTTTATGAGTAGACATAGGGATAGTAAAAGTAGATTTATTGCCTCCAAAATTTTAGAAAAAAAAAACAACAAGAAAACCCCACCGCGCTACACTAATTTAGCTAAATTTTGTGCTGAAACAATTCTCAGAGGAGAAATTTCAAAGGAAGCAATTGAAACAACATCCAAAGGCACAAAATCTGAAACCATTGTTCATATCGAAAACATAATACAACAAGCAAGAAGGGAAGCACTGGTGACCCCATCAGAAGGAGGAGCTGGAAAAGAGACAGAGGTAGTGATAGAAGAAGCTACATCTACCATTGGGGCAACACACAAGGTATTAGAACAATTGGATATGCCAAACATCCCACTGGTTGAACCATCACTTAGTGGGGAGACATCACTAGCACCCTACAACGTTCTATTTGGAGATATGGTAGATGAAGAGGGAAATGAAAACAATGAAACAAAGACATTTGGATTCCCAATATTAGACATCATCAAAGACATTGCTATGAATAATAATCCACTATCCTCACTACCTCACTTCCATGGTATGTCAACAGAAGATCCTGATTCATTTTTGTTTGAATTTGATATAGTATGTAGGAGTTATAATTACACTTATAATGCACAAAAAATAAAACTCTTTCCAACCACACTAAAAGATTCAACATTAAGGTGGTTTATGAGCCTAGGAGAACACACTATCTTATCTTGGGATGACATGGAGGATACCAGAGATGGAATTTGATGGGAAAATTTCCCATCACGGGGTGATTTGTTCGTCAAATACGTTAAAAGATTTCGGCAAAACGTCAACTTTTTTCATTAAAATGGTGAGAGGAGTTAAATCAACATCTAAGAAACCCTAAAATAGTATTCAACACCATGGCCTAATGAAGTTATTATTTTTCCGTGCATTAAGAAAATAAGGCAGTAGTTGGAAACAAATCCTTCAAGATAATTTTGCTCAAGAAGGAGTTTCTAAATCCACAAAAGAACATGAAAGAAAGGCATGTAGTGAGGGGTCCATTAGAAAGACAAATAAAAAAAAATGAAGAAGTTAGGGGGTGAAGAAGTTTTTGTTACATCTAGTTCATCCCATCCTGTTGATGAATTGGATAAGTATAAGTCTGTTATGGAGGATCCTAGTGCATCCAAGAAAAATAAAACCTCCCAATCTTAGAAAACAAGTCCAGCCCTGATTCCAAAAACTAAAAGGCAGCAAAGAAAGGACTTTGGGCAAGGTGAATGCTCGAATAGTGCTACTTAGGAAACCATTGAATTATCACCAGATCTAGTTAGAAAGTTAGAAAAGGCCCATGAACTAAACATTCAAAGTAGGAAAAAATGTCAAAAGAAGGATGTGTCAGAAGAACAAATCCTAGAGGAGCCCACTACATCCAAGAAGGACAGGCTTGCCCAATCTAAGGAACCAAGTTCATCCTCGATCCCTAAAAATCAATTTCCATGAAGTGAGAATCAAAAAAGGAAGAAATTTAGTCAAAAGGAAGTTTCATATGGTGCCCCTGAGCCAACTATTGAGCTCCCTCAAGAATCGGTTAATGAGTTGGAGAAGACTCCTGAAGAAGTTATTGTGTTTCCTCAAGAGCCAAATAGTGAGTTAGATAAGACTCCTAAGGTGACAAGTGGAAGTAAGGGGAAGCTTAAAATGAGGAAGGTTCAAAAGAAACAAATCTTAGAGCGTACACCTCAACCCTCCAGAGTGGAAACAAGGAATATTCAACAAAAACAAACTCCATAACCTACACTTCGGTCCTCCAAGGTGAAAATCAAATATATATAGGAGAAACAGGTCCCCATGCCTATAACTAGTACTAAAACAAAGAAGAGGAAGTTGTTTGAAGAGACTTCCACCCCTGTCAGCAAATCTGAGGAAGCCTCACTTTCTGTACGAAGACCTACAAGAAGAATGGATAAACACATAATAGTTCCACATGTGCCTTTTGCTCCAGAGGAGTCTATTGGTATTCCGACTTCACCAGAGAAAGAAAGTTTCTATGGAGAAATGATTAGTGAGACTAAGTGGTTAGTGACAAAAACCTTGAGAGGTTTAAGAAAGGAGAAGGAAGCTCAAAGGGAGGTAACTGAACAAACAACCATATATGATCCTGTCAGCTCCCTGAGAAAACAAAAATTGATAGTGAAGGTTGGGAAACTGACAAAACAGAATGAGAATTTGAAACAAGAGGTTACAGAGTATCAAGTTTTGGATAAGCACATTAAGGCAAATAATGCACAATTGAAATAATATAACCTAAGGTTACAAGATTCCCAAGAAGAAGTCTCTGCTAAACTCAACAAAGTTCTTTGTTTGATCCAATACACCAGGGTGATTAAGAATGCTCTTAGGAGCGAGGCCTTTGGTTTCAATATTCTATAGCCAGATAAATGGTGTTCAGAAAGAATGGAAGACGGTTCAGTTTTGCAAAGTTTTGAGTATCAGTTTTGACATTTTTTCATGAGGACATGCAATGACTTAAGCATGGGGGAATGTTGAGTCTCCATTTTGACACCTCTATTACCCTATATTATCTTCTATCTGGGTCAATATTATCTCTGACATGTGCATATGTTGTCTATTTACTCCAAAAATCTACCTTGTGACATTTTCCATATGCATAAGAGGTAACCTATGTTAAAACATGATTTGTTTGATTTCTTGATTAAAATGGGATTAAATGGTTGATTATTTATGCTCCTAATTACTTTGAATATTATTAAGAAGCTTCATGACAAGGCATCACTTCATTCGGTACTATTGCTAGTTAGGTACTGCAACAACCAACTGATCTATTCTGGTACTTCGCCTGATCTCGTACTTCGCCTGATCCGGTACCAACACTGTAGTGATCTGGTACCACCTCTGCACTAATTCGGTACCAAATCTGCATTGATGAAGTACCAAATATGTGCCTATTTCGATACGACCATTGCGTTAATCCGGTACCACCATTGAAATGATATGGTACCACCAT
>JASDQU010014479.1:179938-190193 GCA_032191745.1 Picea mariana
ATTATTTATTTTAATTATAAAATCTATTTATAAATAATTCCACGCCACTTATTTTATACTATGACATTTTTAATACATTGAGAAAAGGATATATATATATATAGGAATTAATAAATATTTTTATTGTTTGTTTGAATAATTAATCACTAATATATATTTATATGTATGGAATTTAAATGAATTTATATGTTGATGATGATTAAAGTCCACTGACACCAATTGGTTTATTGGATTTTAAGAAGATAAGAGATTACTTCGATTTCTTTAAAATTGTATTTCTATGCTCAAAAAACATTGAGAGTTCAACTTTCTAACATCACCATAGTTTTGATGCCTTAAGAGATTTGGAACGTATGTAGTGTGACAAATATTTTAAAATTGGGATCTAATATGGGTATATGCAGGACAATTTAAGAGGAAGTGTTTTTCATCTTCCACCCTCTTAGTGTCACAAAGATGACATATTATGTCATCCCATGGTATTTTGGGATTTTTCCAACACCCAGTTTCACTATGTAGCTTGTGAGAGTTTGTTCTTATTGTATGAATGTAGATTTTCTTCTTTACACTTCTCAAAACTGAGAGGTAATTTTGATCTTCTAAATTAGAGTTAACCACCTCGCCTGTAGTATATGAATTTCATTTTTTCCACTAATTCTTTATGGCACCACATATTCTCCTTAAATTTAGAAGTGATAATAACTTCTTATATTCCCGAATGATTTAGTCAAAATTTGAGGAGGATAAGATAGGAGAGGGTATATTGCCCTTAGTTTTGAGATTATAAGTTATAAAATTATGTTGGATCTCTTCTATATTTCTTGAGGATTCTCTAGATAAACTGAAACCCCAAAATTCACATCCATATAAGATAATTAGGGTCATGAGAGTGTGAAAGAAGAGTTTTTTTTTATCCCAAAGAAAAAGTTCTACTTATTTACAATTGTTTTCTAGCCCATAATAAGCCTTCCACCCTCCAATTATCCTTTTTTCTATAACGATCCTCCTCGTTATGACGACAGACCTCTTATAACAAGTGCACATTTTTTTTTTGTGTGTGCATGTGTACAAGGGTAGGAAGACATTATACTCTGCGCTGACACATGACGACGAATCATGACGCATGTAACTGCGATATCAACATAAAGGTTTAAGACACACATCAACATATGCCAGCAATGAACAACAATCAACCGACAAAATAATAAGACTGATTGCCTGCCCATCCTACCCTGCAATGGTTAGAACCTCCAAGACACATAAGCAACGCTCAAGCCCAGGTTCCCATCGATTTTAACCATTTAAGGTCTCAGGGCTGGCGATTATTCTGAGGAACATGGAGGTGTCTACATCCCGCCCGACACAAGCACACCAAGCAATTAAATGATTACCACCAAGTACAACAATAATTAAATGAACAACCACGTCCTCTATGGAAGGAAAAAGTCAGAAGGACTCTGACAACGACCAACCATTGTTAAGGCAAGGCATTATCTACGACTCAATTGCATTAATTATAGACCAATTTCTCCATTTAAATTCCATTAATCGACGTGTTACCCAATCCACCCTTAAAAATAATGTAAATTCAATTAATTGCTATTCCCCATTTACTAACTCATAATAACTGATTGTACTTAGTTCAAAGACATTACATTTTGTATGTTATCCATAACAATAAGGATTATAATATCATTAGCATGAAATAATAACCACATTACTTTTTATCTCACAATAACCTTGCAAAAATAACAATCACATTACATCTTATGTGTTATCAATAACAATAAAACTACAACATCATTATCATAAAATGACCACACCATTTCATTTTTAAATTTCAATAACTTGTAATATTAACAATCACATTACAAGACAATGATAATTAGTACATCAAGTACGGCAATAATCATGACATTAACACGACCGTAAATAACACAATTTGACAAGACAACTCTAAATTCAAGTCTAGTTTATCCAAGTCAACCTCCCAATTTGACATAACTTACAACTACTTCTGGCAACTTGTTAGATCATAATTTACACATATAACCAATCAAAATTTTCTCAATTTAACAACCAAAAAGAACATTTACACCATTATCGACAGAACATTATTGTCAATACAAGTCATCATTACCAAGTTTTATATAATTTTGTTAAATTTATTCATGAATTAAATCCGCAATAATTAAATAAAACTCATGAAAATTAACCACCCAAGTAAACGCAGGTAAAAATTACATTTTAAAGTCTAAGTGTGGAGGTGTCTTTAATATCTCTGGACACAATGAAGGTCGATCCCACTTAGGTAAAAATCGAGTTTGTTGCCCGAGCTATCAACCTTGGCACAATGGATTCGCTGACCTTCGGGTGAAGAGCTTTCCAAAGGCAACTGACAGTCAGCCTTAAGGCAATGAAATTTTAGCAGCAATGCACTGTCATCCCAGTCAATTCGTGGTGGATTCCTCAGGTAGAAATCAGAAAACAATAAATAAATTGGCAGCTATCAACAAGCAATTACCCAAATGGCTAAAATCAGGAAACAATAATTAATTGGGCAACGATCAGTTGGCAAAAATCAGGAACAATAATTAAATCGATGGACATCAACTGGCAACTACCAAATGGAAAATCAGAAAAATGATAACTAAATCGTGGGTATAAGCAGCCAGCCCAGGCAACACATCAAGCATTCGGTGGTCAACACAAGAAGATGCAAAGAACGGTCACCAAGCAAGAATGAAACCACTGGTAGACAGTCAAGGTAAAGCCACCCAACAACTCGCAGTCCTCTTACAGATGGAGTTCGCTGCCTCTGGTGTGGACACACAGTCACTGGTTTAAACATTACACCGTCAAATTATGAAAGGAAAAAAATCATGGTAGTGAGGAGGAGCTACTTCAAATTTGTACTGTGTAAAATTGGGCGATAAAAACTGTGGTAGTGGTAAGACAATCTCGGCCACATCACACCAGTCCTAATAATGTTTGAAAAAAAAAGACAAAAAAAAAAGAAACTTGGAACTCCTATAATCGATTCCTTAACAAAATTGGAGGTTTTCATAGAAGACAATTTCCGCCAATTCGCACCAGTCCTCAATAATTTTTTTTTTGGGAGGAAACAACAAATAAGGGCATGTGCAGGGTTCAATATCAGTGTTATGGGTTATCCTTAAAATCATCAAGCTTTGTTAAGGAACGTGTGAGTGAATATGGAATTCACAAGGTTAAGAAGCATTTGCAATCCCCCCCCTTTTTTTTTGCCAAGCTCAAATATTTCATGCAAGAATAAGAGGTAGGCGTTGAGTTTAACTACCATTTTCCAAGATCATGCATAAATGAGTTTTCCAAACCAAACTATCAGTAACCAATTACCCAACAAAATTTTCAGAAACAAAATTCATCGTACCCAGTTTCAAAATGAAAATTCCAGAAAGAGCTTTCTTTAGTAACAAATTACGAGGCAGATTGCCGAAACCAAAATTACAGTAACAATTTACCCAACGAAATTGCCATAAAAGAGTTTTTCAGAAACCAATTCTTCAACGAAAAAGCCAGAGATAAGTTTGCCAGAACGATTTCGCCCTTGCGCCCATCACAGAATGAATTCAAAATTTTTCCTTATCTAATTAAATAACAGAAGTAGAATATATATATCCATTACCGCACAAATTTTCCATTACAACGCATTCATTTATATACAACAATGCATTATATTTATATTAGTGATTGTCAATGAATGCAAACTATACCACAATAATTTAGATGCGAATATTCCACATCCGGGAAAAATACAACACGAAGAGTAACGCAGAAACATGAAGATCCAAACCAAGGAACAATAACACCCAACCAGAACGTTGACCAAAAAATTTTAGGCAAACAAATGACTGGCAAAGATCAAGGCAGAATTCATCCATTACAAATCAGCATACAGAACCAAACATAAGTTCCTATTGCATTCTATTATACAAATAAATGAGTGTGTTGTTGCCTTATCGCCCACCTCAAATGATGTCTGCGCGCTCCGTGCTGCTCCCGTTCGTCGACTGTCGAGACTACACCGGTACCTCCCAGCCAACGCTAGGGGTACTCTGCTTCCCCCTTAGCCCCCCAAGTTGCAAAGGGGCCACACACTTTTTGAAGGGTATGTCTAGCTCCCAGCTCTCCTTGCAAAGCCGAGCTACCACTCCTCTCCGAGCTGGAAAATCCCAACTCCCACAAGTAAATCAATCAAGTCACTAATCCGACAGCGTAACATTACGCTAATAGCCAATCCACCTTCTTACTTCTCCTCCCTCTCTTTTATAGAATTTTAGAACTTCCATTCTTTCCCTAAATCTCATTAAATTTTAAGTTTTAATAAAAACTTCTAAAAATTCTCCTTTGTACAAGTGTCATCCATCCCCCACTTTCCTCCAATAATTATTTTCTTTAATTTATTTATTGTCTCATTTCCCTCACCCACCTAGAGTTACTCCTAAATTTAGTCCTAGGTGTCCCTAGATTCCCTTATAGGTTTTAAAATCTTTCTCTAAAAGAAATTGCTAAATCAGTTCAAAATTAGAAGTTTCTTTAAATGCCGATTCTTTCCTAAGTTGGTTTCTTGCTTTCTACCATGAGTTCCCCTCTTTCCCTCTTTAGGTTACCTCCTTTCCCTAAATTCCTAATTTTTACATTTCCTTCATTCCTTTTTTATTTGAGCGACAAAAGATAGTTGTGCAAATTATCCTCTTTTTACTTTTATTATTAATTTAGTACCTTTTGAAATTATCAAAAGTTAAAATAAATCAATTTCTTCTTGACATTTTATATCCACTAATTTTAATTAAATTCTTACTCTCTTCATTTTACCCTAAAAATTTATGAAGACCAAAACTATTACTTAAGTGGTTTTTAGTTTAAATTTTATTATTTTATTTTTATATGGTATATTTTCTTAAGGGTACACAAAGTTTTACCCCTAGAGAAGTTTTAGACTTAGAAATTAGATTCTGAACTGAGCGACATTTAATTAGGGAAGTTGTTTTAAAATTTCATAATGTGTTGTCTATCTTAGGGCCATCTAGGTTCCTCCCTCTATCATCATCAACACGACATGCCCTTTAGGACGCACTAGGTGCTCCAAGGGTGCCACTCGCCTCATCTGTTCCTTTGTGTGACGTGCACTTCAGGATGCACTACGTGCTCCAAGGGTGCCACTCGCCTCTTGTGTTTCTTTTGCACGACGTTCCCTTCAGGACGCACCACGTGCTCCAAGGGTGCCACTCGCTTCTTAACTGATTGGTAGACATCAATAACCCCTAGAGTCAACACTCTGCCAGGTGAGCTTGTGGGAGACTAAGGGATTCTAAGGAATAAGGCCTCCGCCTTATTGCGCACCACTTAGAATCATCGTGAGCGACTGTCGCAGTCTACCCTCATGGCATTGTGGGTCCACTTGAACTAGGTAATTGTTAACCTATAGTTCAAGCCACGACGACAGTCCTAGTAGGTTGTCGTAGGGCTGCTGTTCACAGCTCTCCCTCAACCTCTCTGGTAGTCGTGTGTGACCCCTTTACTCCATATGTGAGTCTAGTCGGTAAACTATCATCAACCTGCATCATCAATAATCATGTCAGAACATGTCCACATCATATCATCATCTCAAATGTACTAATATCATAGTAAATCAATCAAACCCATATAGCACACTCCCTGACTCAATTCTGAGTCCAAGGGGTTCCATCGATGCCTCTGCATCCTCAAGGTCCAGAACCCTGCACACTGAGAAAAACCGAGTCAATAGCACCTATCTATGTCAATGTAGTAAAACAACATGTCATCTACCCATGATGCATCATAATAAAAAGCAATGTTTTAATATCATAATAATTTGGATCACTTGTGAGCAAGTGTCCTCAAAGAATAAGTTCGTTCAGTGTGCCAGAGCGGGATGTTACATACACCCCCTCTTGGTCTAAACTTCGTCCCGAAGTTTCACAGTATAAATGCCGAAAATAAAGTGTATCACAGTGTCATATGTCTAACTATCAAACAAAAATGGAAACTTTCGGCGCATATCATATGCGTCCTCTCAGGTCGCCAAGTGCAGACTATAATTGTCCCACTGGACCTTGACCTGATCTACTGTTCAACATCGCAACTGTCGAATGTGATGATCTAAGATATGCATCGGCTTAGTCATGAGTTCTCCCTCATCCGATACCTGCAAGGAACTCATGTCAATCACATGTGTAGGATCACTAATATAATGTCTCAAAACAGATATGTGAAAAACATTGTGCATATGACTTAAAGAATCAGGCAAGGCTAGTCAATAGGCCACGAGCCCCTTTCTCTCCACAATCTTGAAAGGTCCCATGAAACTAGGAGAGATTTTAGCTCCCTTCCCAAACTTAATCGAACTCTTATGCGGTTTAACCCACAAAAAGACTCGATCGTCGACCTCGTAACCGTTGGTCACTATAATTGATTATTAATTAAACAATCAAGTGTTACATAAATTGTCAACCCAGGGAAGTCTTTTTATTTCAAAGGCAATCACACACTGTATATGATAAATCTCAAAAGAAATCTAGAATTGTAGTAAAAGTACACTAATCACACCTTGATTGAACGGACTGAAGTTCTACCTTGAATTATAATAAAAGCAATCTATCTATTGCAGAGTTTTAAGATTCAAAAGGAAATAACTATCATAAGAATCCTAGATTACATTAAGGAATAACAACCTAGGAAAAAGGAACTTTTCAGCACACTGCAAAGATGATTAACTATTCTGTAACAGAGAACCGGACCCTATTCCCCAAAGAAGGAATCTTCAGCACCTGTTTCTGTCTATCACACTTGCATGAACTCATCAAACAAAATCACTAATCAGAATGATTAACAATTACTCAAGAGTAACTACTCTATAACAGAGAACAAGACCCTATTCCCCAAAGCAGGAATCTTCAGCACCTGTCTCTGATTATCACACTTTCATAAACTCATTCTGCAAATAGAATTACCAATCAAAATGATTAACAATTACCTAGGAATGAATTGTATGAAAACAATGTAACAATCAATGGAAGCAGAGTTTCAGCAAAACAAAGTTTTAACAAGGTACAAATAAAAACAACACTAACTCACTACAAAACTAATGGGTGAATCTTATGAAGAAGGTGGGCCTTTTTGTTCTCACAAGATTCCCCAGAAATGAAAGAAACTAAAAAGAAATGATCAGAATGACTTTTTTATTCATCTGTCAAATGTGTCAAGTTACAATATCCAGCATGAACACGCTCCTTCTTTGTGATTCGTTTCTAGCTAAGCCTTTCCATCCCCCCCCTAATGCTCATTTCTCCACTATTTAAAGAGGAGAATCCTCTTAATACAATCGATCATAAAATTACATGTGTACATACAAATCCTATTCTTAGTCTGATCTAATCTTCTATGTTGGAATAGGATATTCTGATCTCCCATAGAAAAATGTTGTTACAGTAGTTGGAATGGTGCTGGCTTGAGGTACAGCTGTTGCGGCCCATGTAACAACTTCTTTATTTATCTTTTCTTGTTACTGCTATTTGTAGAATACTGTTTCAACATCGCAAATCACAGGCTGTTTCAGCAACGGGATTTGCATCATGTTTGACTATTTCAGCAACGTGGTATCATGCAACAACGATGGTTGGTGCTGGCTTAAGGTATGGATGTTGCGGCCAGTGTAACAACTCCTTATTTTTATAGCTGTATGTGAAATGTTGTTTCAACGTCGCAAATCACAGACTATTTCAGCAACGAAATTTGTGTACTATTGACTGTTTTAGCAATGTAGTCTTCAAGCAACAACAATATGTTAAATGCAATTCAAATTGTTTCAGCAACTATATATTTAATGGCTAAGTATGAGAGTAATGTAAAATTACATGTAAAAGAAATTAAACATATAGCAAAGAGAAGAAACGGTATATACCTTTGGGAAAATAGGTTAAGGTGATAATGTAGGCTTAAATGTGAGTGGGAAAAGGATGTAATGATAGAAAAAAGTATGAACAAAAGGTACATTATAGGGTCCTAACATCCCCCCCAACTAAAAAGGTTGCATGTCCTCAGGCAACTTCAATCTGAATCAGAATACGGATACCGACTTTGGGCATGCAAATTACTTAAGCAGTAGCTGTGGAAAGTGCTGTCTGTTGGAGCTCTGAATCCTTGAACACGTTGTAGCCTTTGCCAAGCTGTTGTTTCGACCTTCTTGGGAAACTTATGATGAACTTGATATTTCTCTGCTAGCATCCACAGAATAGGAAAATGGAACTGATAACCTATCCAATTTTTAGCACATTGCTAGACACATTTGACATAATTGGATACCTGGGAGATTGTTGTCTCAAGATTGGTAGGACTAAATGGATTGTTCTCCTGCCTTTTCTCAGAAGATTGTTGCCAAAACATGTTATTTGCTTCTAGGGAAGCAGTCTCTGTGGATTTAATAAGTTGTTGGCAATCCTAAAGTACTGTTGCCTGAAGTTGCCTTATGTATTGAGTCATCCCTGGTTTCTTCAAAAATTTGTAATATTCTGCAACAAAGGTGGCAGCGTTCTGTGGTTTTGGCCGAATCCAGAGGAGACAATTATCTTCATTATGCTTGGCAGCTAGAAAATCATTCTGCCATGTAATGTGGTTGGTAAGGAAGGAGACTAGTGCCCGAATATGAATATTACCAACAAGAGGGTTGAGATTAAGCTGTCTGTTCTCAGGAATAGCTTCGTTATGAAGATATACCTCACATAATAGATGTTGATCAGTAGTAGAGGCTTCTGCAAAGGTTTTAACGAAATCTTCTGGTTTTAGCACTGCATAGGGTCTTCCTTCTTTGATTGATTTGATCTGAAAAAATGTCAATTGTTCTATAAGGAAAAGAGAGTAATTTGAGGAAGGTTTCCTTGTAGCCAACAATTTTTGTACCAAATCAAACATCAGGAGCAATTTTCCTTTTAACTCTTCAATATGCTTCTTGTGGGCACGAGATTCTTGGCGTGTTTTCTCCAAAGCTTCCCAGTTTGAATAGATGTGGTTCAACCAAAGTAGTTTGTGCTCCTGCAGACTTTTGTCCTGTATAATAGAAGACTCCTTTTTCCATTTGTCCATTATTGCCTACTCATTCCATGGTTGAGTTTCTGTTCCAACATCGCAAGTGGTAGGATGAGGTAGGGTCTGAGTGGCTTGTTCCACAAGAGTATGTAATGATCCCAAGCCAAATATTTTCTTGGAATCACTAACTAATACTGATCTATTGATGTGCAGGTATTTATTGAGTTATTAAGTGCATACAAGATTCATCAACACATGAATATCACAATATATTCAAGATGTAGAAGCACAAGCAAAGATCTGATCTTTTTATTATGAGCGATGTAAGATCAATACAATAGATGGTCGATCTGGCACAAACCTCAGATGGCCATACAAGCAATAGATATGAGCTGCTACAAAATGCTCCCGACAATACAAAATAAGCCTCCAAAGGCTGGATATACAATGAAGACTGAATCAAGTAGATCTGAGTCGTACTAATGCTCAACCTCCAAGCTGGAAAGTGCCACGCCCTGCTAGAATGCTGAAGCCCTCAATAATTCCGCCCTGCTACTCAAAGTGTCTAATCATCTCGAGAAATATGCCAAATGATAGATCGAGCAACTGTAAGGACAACCTAGATGTCCGAATTCCCAAATCCACTCTCAAACCCTATAGATCTGAATTCCTCCACTGAATGGTGCACCCCACTGGATGACTGAAACCCTAGTTGGTTCTCCCCCGATGAAGGAGGCCTCCAAATTCTCTAAAACTCTCCAAGAATATAGATCGGGCTATGAGAATCCCATGGGATATGTTTCGGACTCAGATCTCAAGCAGATCTCCCTAGATTTGATTTTTACTGAATCACAGGACGTCCCCTATGGCTCCAAGATGTCCCAATCTATAGACAAATGTAGAATGATGATAACCCTCCAGAAAAACCCTCAAATTGATGGTCCTTCCCCTGCAAACAAAACCCAACTGTCGGAATGGCCCCAGGCCCTCAGGATAAGCTGGATCAAACCTCCCTCTAGATGATTATGCACCCTTGCTGGAAACACAAGAACAGTATAGCCTGCTACCTTCTGAAGTGCTAGATGGAGATGGGTTGAGACTAGAATGGTGTGGAGGAGTCTTTCAATTGAGACCATCACAGTTCTTTAAAGACCTGTGATGGTCTCAA
>JASDQU010014480.1:22768-52103 GCA_032191745.1 Picea mariana
TAGGTTAAGACATATAGTCTCCCAACCCTAACTTAGGTCTAAGTATCTTGACTCACTCTCAGAATTTGAATACTTGTGGTTCTTTCCTGTCACACTCAGTAAATCATGAGTAACAACACAATTTATAACAATCCAGTTACACATGTTATATATAGTCATCCATCAATTTTTTAATTCAACATATTTCATAGAGTTTCACTATTTATTCATCATCATGCCAAAATCATAATTCTATACATGGAGTTATAAGTCAGTCATAGGTTATATATTATTAACATATCATATGTTAGTGGATAATCATATCATATCAAAAAAAGTTTAGAGAATAAATTACATAAAAATGCATCCTTCAAACTATACCAAGTTGTTTATATATTTGGTATGCCCTAAAAAAAATAAATAATAAGTTTAGTCAAAATGGAGCATTCCATTTCTCTCAAACCTCCAACATTGCTCTAATTCTAATTGATATCTTCACTTTAGTGATGGGTTCATGAAACCTATTGCGTATGCTAGGTTCCAATTGTATTATAGTTTGAGAGCCCCTATATAACATATTAAAGTTTATTTCCAACAATTTTGCAATGAGACAAACCACCATATTCTTCACTAGAATTGCATTTGATGGATTTGTTTATTAAAACATAAGATTAAAGAGCATTTTGTACTGAGATACACCCCCATTATGAGATGGGTGATATTTTTGTGTCTTTATATCGAACTCACATGACTACTTCCAAGCTTTCATGCCTTATGAAGGCTAGAGATGATTAATCCTTTTCTTTTGTGTGGTGTTCGACCTATGCTAACAACTTGTAAAAACAAGTCTTCTAAAATGTCTTGCTCTAAGTTGATTACTTCCAACTTTTAACCTTTTCACAATCTAAATAGGAAGAGACCCATGACTAACATCTAATGAGCTCAAATAATACTTTTAACCTTCTCACAATCAAAGTAGGAAGAGACCCATGACTAACATCTAATGAGCTCAAATAGTAAATCTGGTCACTTCGTAAATCTAAACATAACCTTTGGCCTCATACCTCTCATGCCCCTTTTTACAATCTTAAATATGAGAAGCCAACAAAATTCATCTCCGTTTATAAAACTTACTCTTTTACAAGTTTTGTTTTATTTTATTTAAGAGATAGATTTTTTTTATTTCACTAAATTTTTTAATTTAAAACTTGTATCCCTAAGCCCTCTATTATATTATACTTCTCGCAATATCCGAATCAATTTAAAACTTCATTACACATTAATGTACAAATTAAAGTGAATTGAATTGTCCACTTTTTTTAAAAGTGGGGACAAAATGATTTAATATTCTCTTAATTGTGAAATGGAGAGTGGTATGTGTATCTCAAGTTCATAAAAAAGTTTTAATTTTTTAATTATTGTAATAAAAAAATAATTATTATAATTAAAAAAAATTAACTTATTTAAATTCATTTAAATCATAATATTTTATAGAAAGTATTATAGAGATGTGCTTTTTTTTTTTCCATGAGAAATTAACTCGATTTATATTAAAGATATAAATCATTTACATCAACAGCAGCTATTACAATTTGTTCCGGAGATTCCAGCCGGATTTGATCTCAAGACCTCCTCCCAACACTTGGAGAAAGGTATTTGTCAATACGGACCGCGCTGTCTCACGGGACATTCTCACGGGACATTATAGAGATGTACTTAAAGTGAATTATAGAAATAAAATAAAGTAAAAAGGAGCTATATTCTTAAAATACGTTAAAATATCAATACATAAATTAAAAAAAAAAGAAAAAAAGAAGTGTGATCTTTTAAGAGGAAATACTCATCATGAATCACTTTATTTATTTTTTACATTGTTTTTATTTATATAATTTAAATAAATTTAAAGGTAAAGAGAATGTGTTTTTTTGTTATAATAGAATATATTATATGCTTACACATTTTTTTTGTTTGTTAATTTGTGTGGGATTTGTTGGTTACGCGATTAATCTGTGGTTTGAGAAACCGTGACTCAGGGGCATGCGATTAATCTGTGGCTTGAGAAACCGCGACTCAGGGGCATCTAAATCATCAAAATCATGGTTGGATTTTTTGTCCCCGCAGGTTTCGAACCGGTGACTTTAACATCACGGAGTGGCTTAACAACACACTCCGTCATCGACTGTCCTACACCTCGGGGACTTATATGCTTACACATTAATAATGAGTGAACACTTATTTATTATTTATATACTTATAAAAATATAAAAAATTATGTAACAAATATAAATATAAATATATTTATATTATTATTATTAAAAAAATAAAAAAAATCATATATATGTATTTATTTAATATATATAATAAAAATAGCAAAATTTATCATAATTAAATTGTTGTTATTAATTAATATAAGCTTATTTATCATCTTTAATAAAAACATCTGTGATATATATATATATATATATATATATATATATATATATATATATATTATTTTGATTTACCTGATAAGTAACAAAGTTACTCTCATCTTAGTTTTTCATCATTTGTTTAATTTTAAAAAATTCTATGATAAAAATTGTGCTCCAATTTTGAAGATTAAATCAAGAGGAAAATCGGAAAGATGGTGAATATTCTGTTGCAAATAATGCTTTCATCATTCTTCGTAAAGAAGACCGAGGGCATATAAGAGAGAAACAGGGCGTTAACTTTGGTTATTAATATGGTTATTGGGGATTTTACTTTGTTATTAATTTTTTAATTATTATAATAAAAAAATATTTATTATAATTAAAAAAAAATTAACTTATTTAAATTCATTTAAATCATAATACTTTATAGAGATGTACTTAAAATAAATTATAAAAGTAAAATAAAATAAAAATGAGCTATATTCCTAAAATACGTTAAAATATCAATACACAAATAAAAAGAGGAAATCATCGCATTGTCACATATTTGTGCTATTGAGGCAACTAACACTTTACAGAAATTATGGGGGGCTTTGGTTGCATTACTTTTTCAATATATAAATGAGTCACTTTATTTATTGTTTACATTATTTTTATTTATATAATTTAAATGGATTTAAAGGTTAAGAGAATGTGTTTTTTTGGTTATATAATAGAATATATTATATGCTTATTCAATAATGAATGAGTACATACTCATTATTTATTATTTATATACTTATAATTATGTAACAAATATAAATATATTTATATTACTATTATTATTAAAAAATTAAAAAGTATATACATGTGTATTTATTTAAATATGTATTTATTCAATAAATATAATAAAAATAGTAAAATTTATCATAATTCAATTACTACTATTTAATATAGGTATATTCATCACCATTAATCAAGAAAAATTAAACCATAAGAAATACCTTATTGTTAGTAAGTTATATATATATATATATATGTGATGATGATGATGATGATGATTAACGTTCACTAAGACCGAATTGGTTTATCAGATTTTAAGAGGGTAAGTGATTACTTGCGATTTTTTAAAATTTTATTTTTGTGCTCGAAAAGCATTAAGAGAAGCTTTCCAAGATCACCATACTTTTGTTGAGTTAAGAGGTTAGGAAGGTTGGTAGTGTGACAAATATTTTGAAAATGAGATCTAATATGGGTATAGGTTGGACAATCAAAGAGAAAGTGTTTTTCATCTTCAACCTTCTTAGTGTCACAAAGGTGACACACTCTTTCATCCCATGCTGTTTTAGGAATTGACCAACGCCTAGTTTCACTATGGAGCTCGTGAGAATTTGTTCTTATCTTAGCAATGCTTATTTTTTTCTTTACTTGGAAAAACAAATAGATAATTTTGATCTTCTAGATTAGTGTTGATTACATCCTTATAATAACTTATTTTTTTTTCCCTCTAACTCTATCACACCACATTTTCTCCTTAAATTTTGATTTGGCGTTTTCTTTAATGATATCTTTATTCTGCAAAATGGTGTCTTCCATGATTCCCCAATAATTTAGCCAAGGCCGAGCATCTTTATGCCATGCTCGCTTGAGTTGATGGTGGTTATGACTCGATTTTGAAGCAATTTAAGGAAGCCTCTTGTCTTCCATGTTGTTTAACTTGTTCGTATACATTAGGTATCTAGTCATAGCCATGCTCTCAATGGGGGAGAGGCTTGTTTCTAAGAGGAGGATGGGATAAGGCGTATTTCCTTTAATTTTGAGATTATAGGTTATAAAATTCTTTTGTATTTGCTCTATCTTTCTCTAGGATTCACGAGAGATACTACAACCCTAGACTTCACATCCATAAAGAATAATAGGTGTAACAAGAGTCTCAAAGATGAGTTTCTTCTTATCCCAACTCCAAAGTTTAGTTGATTTACAATTCTTTTCAAGCCCATAATAAGCTTTCCATCCTCCAGTAATCTTTTTCTCAATTCTATAATTCAAATTGAGCTTGTGGTGACTATCAATTCCAAGATATTTGTATGAAGTCACTTCCTCCAAGTTGTTGTTGTCATATACGAAGGTATCATAAGGGATCTTATTGGATTTAATAATCATGACCTTAGTCTTATCAGTATTAACAGTCACACACATATTGGAGAAAAAATTCNTGAGCTTGTGGTGAATATCAATTCCAAGATATTTGTATGAAGTCACTTCCTCCAAGTTGTTGTTGTCATATACGAAGGTATCATAAGGGATCTTATTGGATTTAATAATCATGACCTTAGTCTTATCAGTATTAACAGTCACACACATATTGGAGAAAAAATTCTTGAGGATTCTTAGTTGGTTTTCAAGATCATGGGGACTCCTTGCCATAAGAACGATATCATTGGCATAAAGCAGAAGATTGATGACTATACCAGTGAGAGTAGGGTCGACACAACCTACTTTTTCCAAGCAATCTTCTAACTTGTCAATGTATATGCCTAAAAGGGTAGGGGACAAGGGACAACCTTGTTTGACTCTGATATTGCAGTTAATCTCTTTTAACCAGCCCTCAGTGTTTTTAAACTTACCAATAACATTCTCATACATCCTTATTGCAGTAGCCCTCAACTCGAGAGGCACGTTTATCTCTTCCAACCTATTCCAAAGGTTTTTCCTAGGAATTGTGTCAAAAGATTTTCTAAAGTCAACAAAACACCAAAAAAGATTGGTTTTAGTATTGCAGAACTCCTCTGCAATGATCCTAAAGGTAATAAGATGGTCCACATTTTAATGATATCTCCTAAACTTGGCGTGGCCTTTATCTCTTTTACCGTGACTTTCTAGCCAAAGGCTTTAATCTTCTTTTCCAAAATAATTCCATAAAGCTTGGCTAAAATCAGGCTAAATTGAAGAGCTTGTGCATGTGAGGGATAATGATTGGCCCTCCGATTTTTAAAATTTCAACTTGGTAGCCTTCAATGTCCTTATCTTTCCCATTTGCAAGTTGCTTAACCCCGAACTCTATGTCATCTAAAGAAAAAACTTCTTCCTTTGTAGGGACAATAGGAATGGTGTCCATGGAATTATGGAACTCGTAAAGACTTTTAAGGTAGGAATTCCAATCCCTTAAGGGAATCCTATTATTTTCTTTAGTATTGTGTTTTAAAATTTGGCTCCAAAACTTTTTAGGATCCAACTTATATATTTTTGAAAGTTGGTCTTGCCTTTTATTGATATCGTACCTTTTTTTCGCTTTTAATTAGGGCTTTGTACACATTGATCTTATCGAGTTTTAAGGACTCATTAGAAGCATCCTTGATGAATTTCCTAGCAATTTTACATTCTTTATCATACCAAGGGTTGGTCGTTCTATTATTCTTTTTATAGGACACCTCGAAAAAGAACTTGTTAATAGAAGTGGAAAGGGTAGTTGTAAAATTATGATAGAGTTCTTCAATGTTGTGCTTATAAGTTAGGAGATTTAACTTACTATTTAAATCCTTTAAGAAAATGTCAACTTTACTTTTGTCAAAGCTCAAATTCCTTTGATTATCAAAATTCTCTTCAATGACGCTCCTATGCATGGAAAAATTTAGAGTTAGGATTAAAGGTTTATGATTAGAGTCAAGATCATGGTCATTTAAAAGGTCAAAAGTTGTTATTTGGTTGGAAACGAGGATATCAGATATCACATAATCTACAACACTACTACCCAACCCATGAATACAAGTCATTTGGTTGGAGTTTGACCACTTCATTACTCCATTGCACATTATTAGGTCTTGAGAGCTGCAGAGCTTGACCAACTTAGTGCCAAACAAATTCTCAATTAGGTCTTCAGAGCTTCTTTTGTAGCTATTAGATAAAACACGGTCCTCATCTAGCCATAAAATATTATGGTTGGAGTCATTACTTAAAAGAGTAGATTGTTTAGTTGCAGTCCTAGCATTAAAGTCTCCTAGCAGGAGGATATTAACTTCATTTTTCAAACTATAAATATATTGCTCTAAATTATTATAGGGACAATTGTTATCTAGATTGTTTTTCTCATAAAAAGTAGAATTAATAGGTGCAAAATAGCAAATTGGCATTGGTGTATGAAATTTCTATCCAAATGTAGTGATTGAGAGGGTCAATCTTATGAAGTTGATTGTGAGGAGAAATGCTCTTTCTAATAAAACAAGCTATGCCTCCTATCCCTCTACGGTGGGATTTTTGGTTCCATGCCGACCACAAGACAAATCCTTCTATGTTAGGGACCTTAGACTCCTCATGCTCCCAAGTTTCAACTAGATAGATAATATCAATATCACTTGGGATCCAACTTATCATAGGACCTTTGTGCCATGGAAAGCCACGACAGTTCCAAAAAAGGATCCCGAGTGTCCCAAATTCCTATTTATTATTATCCTTCTTCTCTCTATCCCTAACAATAGCTTTTCGATTTCTAATTATTGCCCATTTTCCTTCTTTCCTGGCTTCTTTTACCTTTTGAACTTCCTTCCTTAATTCAACTTGGTCTTCGGGAATGAGGTCTTCATTTATAAATATTTGTGACCCTTTTAAGCTTGGAGATTTACTAAGTATGCTATATTTATGGTCATTACAACTTACTTTGACATAGATCAACCTATCTTTGTGATCAATTATTTTTCTTAACCTCTTTGTTTCTATGAGGTAAGTTGTATCAATTTGTGATTTATTATTTAATTCTTCTTTTACTATTGCTAGAGTATCCTCCTCTTGTTGTTCTTTTATACCAAAAATTACGAGGTTCAAGGCTCTTTTGTTAAGCTCAGGGTCAAATTGTTGGTTAGTTTTTCTTCTAGCTCTTTAATCCTATCTCTCAAGTTGTGATTTTCTTCAACCATTCCTTCTTCGGTTGATTGTTTATGCTTTCCCATTTCTTGAATCCTATCCTTCATTATCTGCAATTCACTCTTGAACCATACGAATCTATCCTCTATTTGAGTTTGAATGATATATTTAATTTCTTTTTATCAATCATTGCCTCTAGCTCTATTTGAACTTTTACGTCTCTCTTTCTTCACTCATTTTTTCTAATGTTTCTAACTCTATTTGGATTTTGACATCTCTCTTCTCTCCTTTTTTCTAGTGATTCCATCTAATCGTAAAGGATCTCTAGGGTGATTTTGGGGGGCTTCCCTCTCTTAGGCTGAGTTTTTGGAATAGGTGGTGGAGTGCTCATATTGAAAAGAAGAGAAAAAAAAATGTAACAATTATTATTTTGGATTGACTTTATCTCTCAAATCAACTTTTACTTATAAAACTTAAAATAAAAAAATAATTTAAATATATTTATAATTTAAATCTCTTTACTTTAATAGATTATAAATATATTTTAAATTAAAATCGAATCAAAGTAAAAAGTACTCACATCATTTCGCATGTTCAATTGCTCAACCTGTTCAAGAAGTCAAAAATAATTTCTCAAAACCCCATAAAAAAACCAAGAGAAACTACAAGATATTCTGGTTCAAAACCACATATATAAAATGTTAAAAATAAAATATCTCCTTAAAAATAGAAAAGAAATGATATAATTTCCAAACCACAAAAAATATATATTCTGATTTATTTAATTCAAAACTTATATTTATTTATTTAATTTAAATATTTATTATAAATTATTTTGATTTATTATATAAGTAACAAAGTTACTCTCATCTTAGTTTTTCATCATTTATTTAATTTAAAAAAATTCTATCATAAAAATTCTGCTCCAATTTTGAAGATTAAATCAAGAGGAAAATCAGAAAGATGGTGAATATTCTGTTGCAAAGAATGCTTTCATCATTCTTCGGAAAGAAGACCGAGGGCATATAAGAGAGAAACAGGGGGTTAACGTGTAAGCAAAGATGAGAAGCACTTGTGAAAACCGCGCCCTGTAGTGGGGGCGTGTCTACCATTCCGCGCGCCTCCAAACCGTGGTTCGGATGAGCCCCGCTCGTCATAGCTGTAAATATTGTACACTATGTAAAAAGAGTTATATAAATTGAGATATTTGTTTTAAAGTTATGATAAAGTTTTTTAACATGGTTAATGAAATTTTAATTTGTTATTAATTTTTAAAAAATTTATACCATTTTTTTTATCTATATTTTATTTAATTATTTAATTTTTATTATTTATTTATTTAAGATAAAGTAAATTTTTATTATTACAATTTTGGTTTAAAGGTTTTTTAAATAATCAATATCTAAATTTAAAATAAAAAATGCATGATCCTAATAAAGTTCGTGATTATCTACACAAAATATAACACTTTGGTTAAAGAATAGAACGCTAACAACAATGCTTTCATAAGCATGAATATAGGTCACTTTATTGGATTTTTTTTCACGACCTATACCATATTATTAGGTGGTGACAACTACATATTTAAAAAAATCATATATTACACAAAATTTCAAATAAATCTTTTGAATTTATTTTATAAATGCAAGTTAGATCGTGGTTTTATCTAATTACATATCTTTAAAGTTAAAGATAAAAATGTTTCTTAAAATTATAATTGGTTAATTTTTTGTTTTAATATTAAGTTAAATTATGGTTTTTATCTAACTACATATATTTATAGTTTTTTTCAATAGAAAATTAGTTCAAAATTATATTAAGATATAATTTTTTTTTTTATATTTCTTCCATAGCAAAAGAAAAATAAACTGGAATAACTGTCTCAAAATATTTGAAAAAGGATAAATCAGAATATGACTAAGTGGTTTAAGGGACATATGCCTCCAGGTTCCCATAAGTAGTATGTAATTCTGCCCTCAGGCTCATGGAGAGCTTGTTTCGAGAGCTGGTTTGCCTCCTTGTTGAATTCTCTGGAAATGTGGTGGAAGCTAACTGCCTGCAATTTATTTATAAGTTCCTTTGTTTTAAGATTCCACCCTTCTATAGCGCTAGCCTGTAGCCTTCCTCTATTGTTGAACCAATCTATAATTACCTTGGAATCGCCCAAAGCTTGTAGTTTTGGAAGGGCTAGATGAAGAGCCAGAGTAAGAGTGGCCCAAATTTCGATGAGTTCTGCCTTTGTATTAGTACCTTCACCTCTATTTAGATGTTATCTATAGACTAAAGATTCTGAAGTTTTAATTACCCCCCCTGCTCGACATAATTTTTTGTCACCCTGTGCTGCCCCATAAAAAAAAGCAATAGAAAATCCACCAGATTGGGCGACCATACAACCTCTTATAGGAGCTAACTTTTGTGATGATGGTTGCTTTTTATAGAGCCCCAAGGTATTGATAACCACAAAGTGTGATGAAGGGACAACATTCTCGAAAATAGCTTTGTTTCTTTCGATCCAAATGAACTAGCAAATTATAGCTTCAGTCCACATTAGTTGATATGTTGTATCCCTGATAGTAGCTCCAACTCTTATAAGTTCTCTGCGGAAAAGGTCCCATTCAACTGCTAACGCTCCACTTAATCCCAAGTCTGTACTCCCGAACCAATTTTCATCAAGGGTGTAATGGTCGGAATGATTTATTGCTTGTGCAAGTACCGTGATCTTTTTCTCCTTTAGGAGTTCTAAAAGATCAAGAGACAGTAAGGATCTGTCTCTGAGTCCCAATATTTGATCTCTACGAATAGAGATAAGGTGACCAGAGCCTGGTACCCAACTGAACCAATGAGTAATGAGGTGGACGGACTTTAATAGACTGTTCCAAATCCTAGAAGCTGAAGTCTGTTTGAAAGAGACAGATTTGAGCCAATTGATGATAATAGTGTTTTGTAGATATTTATCTTTAATAATATTATGCCAGATGCCTTCCCGATTGAGTACTCGCCAAAGGGTGTTGGCGTTCAGTGCTAAATTGAAAAGAGATAAGTTTTGAAAGCCCCAACCACCACATGATTTTGGTCTAGATAACACATCCCATCTCCATAGGTGGTAATGTTTGGTCTCATTATTGCCATTCCAATTAAAGTTAAACATTAACTTGCAAATCTTAATAAGAATTGATCTCGGGATACTCTCCAAAGACATCCAGTAAATAGGCTGACTCTCTAGAACATATTTAATTAGAATACAATGACCACCCAAGGATAACCACTTATTGCACCAGAGACCAATCTTTTTCTCCATTTTTGCCAATAACCAATACCAATCATCAGCCCGATGCGGCCCAGTCTTGAGATGGTAGCCCAAATATTTGAAACCTGTGGCAAGTGTTGTAAACGTATAAGGGAGAATGGACTTATAAAGGATAATATCTGAATCGGATAAACCTTCAAACACCATTGAAGTTTTTGATACATTTACTTGCAGACCTGTAACATCCTCGACCCTCTAGAGACCAGGTAATGCTACCACGTGGAATTTACAACTTATATAATATATATGCATAATAATGAATTGAAACACTTAACATAGAGTTACTTCCATCATACAAACTGTAAATAGAATTAACAACAATTCATACATGCAACAGATTACATGAAAACATACAAGCATCACAAAACATGCATAAAACAAATAATTAAGAACAACAATGATACTTATCATTTATCTGGAGTAAATCCACCAACTGCGTGTAGACCTTCCACGAACCTCCCAGCCTTAGATCGTGCTACTCATCACTTTCAACAATAGGTCACCCCCAAGTTAGGAATAAACTCCATTGGGCAAGAAAATTCTAGGCTTGGCAAGGACAACAAGGAAGTTGCACAAAGCAACAGGAAGGATATTTTATCCCAGGAGACACTTACACCCACAACTCACAGACCCTCATTCCCCACACACCTGCTCCACCCCAGGAGAGTACAACTTCACTACTACAAGTCCATCGACCAATACACCTCCCTTACCTTGGGCTTCAACAACAGGCTGGACCAAAAGTCTCAAAGCACTGTAGATGCTACGAGACTCCCTTTCAGGAGAACTCACTTCCCAACAAACTCTGTCTCTTGGGAGAGTTGCTCATAGGCCTGACAACCTGCTTCTTCAATTCAACTCCTAAGCAATACTACAACAACATTTGACTAACATACGGGTGACAACAACAACAAGAAAAAGTTACGGACACTGAAAATGGCAACAACCTAACGATAAGACACAACATGGCTCAGACGAACACAAGGCAACAACCCCAAACAGTTAAGGCACACACTCAGATTTGTAGTGTGGATGAACCTAGGTTCACAGGACACACAGGTCGACCTTTCCCTCCCCAACTGGTTTCTCAGATGTGTGAGGTTATGCAGAGGGAAGACACAGAGGTCTCAGGTTCAGATGGAGGATGGAAGAATGCCAGACAAACTCAGGCGGAGGATGGAAGAATGACTCCTGAGCTACCAACGCGATTTGACTCACGGGTTACTAGTTATAGAGATCCGTGATGGATGCTCTCGGTTCACGGTTAGACAATGGGTTGATAATGGCAAGCGAACCTCCTTCCCGTGAGCAGTTTTCTCAACTCTACGTAGGTAAACAGAGGTCGACATCCGAGGCCAACGGTTCAAATGCCCCAGATCCCCGTGAACTCAAACGAAGGATGACAGAATGACCAGCCCCCCCTTAACACAGCTGATGCTTCAGCTTTAACTGCATGAGCCCAGGTCGGCACTTGTCTTCCTGGAGCTGCATGTGCCCCATTTAGCCTATGCCCCCTTTCCAGGAACTTAGGATAACAAAATATATCATGTCCACCTTAGCCTTCATGAATTAATATAAAAATATTATTCCTCTAGAGGTATAGCTTAGCCCCTAGGCCCAAATACTTAGCCCCCTCCCTTTCCCAACCTTGTGGAAGCTTAGTCCCCCATCACTCTTTCTTCATGGTTGGTCTACACGCAGCGATGTTTTTATATTAACAAAGTGCATAATTACATGTACAAAACAAGCTCCTGGCCTTTAACACCTAGGCTCTCCGACCTACTTGCACATAATCTTACCAGCTAAAAATTGCTTGGCTCACCAGCCTGCAAAACATGTTTACAATACATAGATATAACTAGGGCTCGTCCTTGGGGTATTATAGTCCTCTCCCCTTATTTTTTCACTGTCCTCAGTGCAACTTACTTACACATACATAATTAAAAAATTCTTCAAAAGTTCCAAGCTTCAATTATTGGAAGCCCATTATCCAGCTTTACTTTCAAGCACCAATTCTAGTATCCATACTGCAGCTGAAACTCAAATTCTCTATTCCATAGAGTTGCTTCAGGAAAGCATTCAACTTATTGTTCCTTGTTACATGCTTCAATTAAACCTCATTGAAAGCACCAAATGGCTGTAGATCCATGATGTTCCATCCATTGATAAACTCTTAGCAGTGCTATGACTCCACAGACGTAAACAATCTGCTCGTACACCTATTTATTCGGAAGCAACATTAGAACATACTTGCAATATATATACAGGCAATTCTAATAACATTATAACCTGTATACGAATTACGAGATAAATAACATACAATAAATAAAGAATTGATACTTATCTTTTGATTGAGAAGACTTCCATATCAACATGGTCTAGGCCAAGTTACCAAACCCCAACAACATTCCAACCAACAGTCTCTCTTCCCCACATGCCTGTCCCACCCCATGAGTGTGCACCTTCATTGTCACACAGTCCATTAGCTGTTACACTTCCCTTTCCTTGGGCTTCAGCAACAGGCCAGACCGGAAGTCTTAGAGCATCTTGGCTCGAGGAGTTCCAACTACCCTCAGAGGTCTCCAATCAACATCTTCCCCGAGCTACTCTTTGTATTCAACATTCCACTTTAATCAACATCATCTCATCTGCATCACCCACATGCAATTATCATGAGAAAACATAAAAGAATTCATTTAGGAACTCCAATTAGTTCGAAAGGGAATTCAACTGTTCCCCCAAAACATGAAATTCTATTTCATAATTCATCTTGGTTGTTGCCATATTATGAATGCAACCATCCTTGTGGTTTTCCACAAGCACCAAACTACATACCATTTTTCCTGTAATGCTTCATCCTACATAATGCCAACAATTGTCAGTATTTCATGTACATCATAATTCAATTGCAATATGTATAGAACCATATGCAGTGAACTTAGAATTGTCTGCATCTAGCAATTCAATCATAATTACCAAACAATTTAATAAAATAGAATGACTCGTCATTCTATGCATATGCATGTTCATAATTAATAACAGTAAGTTCATTATTTCTTCTTCTGAACAAGAAAATTTCCTGTAGTCAATGCTTATGTGATTACTTGACTTGCAACTATCCTGTTGCAATGTCTAACACCTCCCTAAAATGTCCTCAACTTCATGAGTTAACAACATTTCAGCTGTTAGTAACAATTATTTCCATGCAATAATATATATGCATGTACTTACAAAACATATTCAACCATTGCATTTAGTATATAATTCTATCACTCACTATACATGAGTGCAATTCTCAATGCATTCTTATTCGACGCACCTTGCATTGAATTACATAATGCTCTTCATCTCAGTCATGTATCTCACCATCAATAAATTGGAATTCTGGCCAATGTGTTGACACATTCTTCACACACTTCCTATTGTCCTCCCAATTAATTGGATGCCTTACTTTTCGACCTGAACACTACACCAAGAATATAATTCTGTGGTGTTCATTAGTGTTAGCAAAAAGGTTGCAGTCCAAGTTTTATTTAAAGGTAGGAAGCTTTTAGTACCTGTGTGGCTCATAACCTTTCCATATCCAACCATGTCCTAGTCTCATACATGACTAGCTTACTGGCATTCATTCCTATAACAAGTTATTATCTTTTAATTCTTTGGTTATTACCCCATAACAAAATTAACATGACATTCTACTATGTCAGTGTGTGCATTCAGAAGCTAAAAGCTTTGAATTAATATAGGCCTCCAGCCTTTACCACATCCAGTGGTATGCATTCAATAATATAATCATGTGATTTTATAAAATAACTCTCGCTGAGGAAATTCTTACCTAAATTTCCTTTCAACAATTATGCATAAAGAGTAATAAAAACTCATACCTGCATGACTACCATTAATAAATTTTATACTACCTGAAATTCTGATGGCAGTAGAAGCTTTCATGCTTCTTTGATCAAACTTATAACCAACACTTCAACTCTCCATTGCTTCCCTCCTTATGCAACAACATCACAAACAACACTTACAAACATGCAAGCATTCTTTCCTCTGGCTGACTCAACAAGTCGTAACATACTTGCTACCACAGAAATTGCAACAACTTCTTTCCCATGTGAAAATTTTCCTTGCTGATCCCAGAAGTCTTCAATTCTTCCCAGATTCTTGAATCTTCTTGTGCTCTCATTGTAGTCATTGTACATGACTATTTCTGCCCTAAGCACTTTCGACGAAGTTCCCCTACCTCAGCGAGGTCTGCTGACCTCCCGGTCAAAGGATCTTTCAATCTTCTGAGTCGAATTGACTCTTTGGGCTCCTGATTGAACCCCAAAAAATTATACACAGGCCCCCTTTTCTCCTTTAGGCGCAGGTCCTAACAAATCCTCGGGCTTATTCTTGTGCGCTTCCAAAACTCCAAGTTTTAGGCGCTAGCCCCTTTTTCATTATCCTTTTCGTTCATATGAATCTGGGCTATGACCTCATGGAAAAATGTGATTGCGGGCATGGGAAAGATTGGTTTTAGGCCAACCTGCTTTTCACCCCGCAATTCACCTCCAGCTGCCATGCATCACTTTGTTAAAACTGTGGTATAAATTGTGGCCCACTCTCAGATTTTTAACATCCGAGAAAGTTCTGGCCCTGCAATCCATCTCGTCCATCGATCTCCAATCCCTTGGCGATGATCCACGATTAACGACTGCTATCTATCTCACCTTTTCGACCTTATTTCCTCCTTCCACATGCGATCCTAGATCTACACGATTTGTCGACACGTATCTCCCTTCCAAATCAATGGCTACGGTTGATTCCGTTTCTCCGGCCCTTGGGAGTTTCAACTCTCAACTATCTACTTTTCCTTGTATGACAATCTTCTGGAGTGGAATATCTAATGACACCTATCCTCAACAATCAGACGGTTTTGATGAACTACGACTCTCTGGCGTTTGAGAATTCTCACATCTCCACACACACAAATCTCCGGAGTGAATTTTCCCGGAGTGACAGATCTTCTGCCACACATCCTCTCCAAATCAACGACCTTGATTCTCTTCAGAGCTTCGGCTCTTTCTGACCAAGACTAGATCAACGGTCCTTCAACCTCCTCCTCGATCAATGATCAATATCTCCTTTGGGACTTTGACACTTTCATCCTCTGCTTTCCTCTGGAGTGCTCCGTACCCAGAGTTCCAGATCTGACACCATGCATCCACTTTCAGATCAACGACCAAGATTTAATTCGACTGTTTCTCCTCCTCCTTGTCCACATACTTTCGATGTTGTGGATCTTATGCCACCTGTCCTCTTGGACGATGGATGGTCCTAAATCACTTCAGGACTTTGACAAGTCCACTTCTCCTACGTACATAAGGGTTAAGTCTCGTGCGCTTACCTCCAGATCCAACAGTTGCTGGTCCTTCGTGCTCAGACCTAACAGATGGGATCTGTTCCTCTCCTCTGCGCTTCCTTTGTTCCGTTGGACACTGATTTAATGGTCCAGGCTCCTCCCCACAACCGATCTGACGACTGTTGTCGCTCCTCCTCCTGAGATTTTGACTTCTTCTGCCTTGGAATATTTTGTTAGTGTTCAAAGGCTTTGGCCTTTGACCTTTCTCCTGCGAGTCTGCCTCTTGGATCTCGTCTTCGCTATCGTAAGCGTTATCTCTTCTAATATTTAGGACTTAGAATGAATCCGTCTCCCACACACTCCTTGCATTATCTCTTCTGATATTTTCAATTTACTCAGTCTCCTAAGGGTCTCGGCCCTTCTATTTCCTTTCAAAGGAAAACTTCGTGCCCTCCTGACAACCTTATGCTCAAAGCACCTCTTGCTGAGAATTTTCTACAGAGTGTTCAACAACTCTGTGAGTATCTTCCTCTGATACTCTTCTCCCCAAACTCAACAAAGAGTTCTCTCTGTGCACACTTGCACTCGCTCGATGCCTACCTAGTAGAGCCCTACATAGTTCTCAATGACTTTATCTCTCTTTGAACTCAACATAGAGTTCTTCCTATGCACTGCTTGCACTTTTGATGATGAAGGTTCAATGATATCTCTCCTGATCTTCTTTGAGGTTAACTTAACTCTGTCAACACACTCCTTGCGAACAATGTACACTCCTTTCACTCGAAAACTCAAAGAAGAGAAACAATTGAAACTTATTCGATACTTCACCAGTTTACGCATTCAGACTAATCTGATTTAAGAGAGCGTTCATATTTCATTTTATTTCCGAGCTCTTCTCTGCTCTGTAATCATTTTTGAGCACTAGCCCCTTTCTCTCAGTCCCCAACCCATGTGATCATGGGCCATGACCAAGTGCTAGATCACTAGGTGCTTACTTGGGCCTTCAACTTCAGAAGATTTCAAAGCACCACACAACAATCTCTTGGAGTTCCATATTATTGAACTCGCGAAGTAGGGTGGATCAACCATCCACGTCTACTCAACATCCAATGACTGACACTCACTATGGAACCTCAGGTGTCTGAGTTCCGATACTTCAGGTCTTTGAGACTTTGGAGCTTCGAAGGATCTCGCATCCACACATCCAAACTGTTAATCTCCAAACATTCCCAATCACCTTTGGTGACGTCATTACATCCCATCACTTAATGTTTTCCAATTGCGGGGGCATGCAATGATGGTTTGGAGCAACCCACCTTTCATCCCGCAATTCTTATGACGCTGACACGTAACCCGTTGGTGAAACCGCGGTTTGGATTGCGAGACCACCTTGGAGAATTAATTTTCGTGCAACTTGGATCCCCACAATGCCTTCTGGCTGTCGATCTTGATGTATCGTGATCAATTCCAGTGTGGGTCCTCCGACCTTTAACTTCGTTATGTAATCTCGGGGTCCCACTAACCATGGTCATACAGAATGCCACGTGGCAGAATACTAGCGGTTGATTCGTGGCCCAATCAGATGGGTGTCACACATCACGTTCCATATGGAATTTCAATCTTTCTCGTGTTCATAAACCACTTATACGTGGCACAGAACCCATGTGTCCATGTCAATCCAAGTGACGTCATCATGACTCACTACTTTGGCTCTTCGAGAACTTTTTCCCTTCACTACTGCGTTTGACCTTTTAACATTGGCTTGATCCAACGGTTGAGCTCTTCTCCCCAGATCTACGGTGTAGATCCACTTCGGGGCTTCAGAGCTTCGGGCTTCGGGTTTTCTCTTATTTTGCATCAACTTCACCGAAGTCGTGAAGTCCGAAGGGCTTCTCGGTTAACCCTTCTGCACCTTCTCCAGATCTAACGGCCGTAAGGGATTTCCCTTCCTTCCGAATAGATCCTACGGCGTAGAACAGACTCTGTTACTTTGTCGATTTCCAAAGGAATTCACGACTAACTGCCTCACAACATTACTAGATCTGATGGTCRTGAAGAGTTATCCTTCTCTTGAATAGATCCTAAGGTCCACATTACTCTACGGCCCAATACCACTTTTTTCGTGGTTTTACGACACCGCTCCTCCTCCTGAGCTTCGTAACACGACCAAGGTAACTTYTTGGCACTTATGAAGGTTCTGAAGCTCGAAATTGGTCCTCCAGACACAATTTCCTCTTGAAACTTTGGGTTCAATGACCACTTACCCAACCCATCCAGGCTCTGCGTTGAAACCTTGGGTCAGAACTTGAGTTTTGCCCATTTAGACAACAACTCCCTCTGAAACTCTTGCTTCAACTTCCACTAACATGGCCCATCTAGGCTTAGTGTTGTAACCATGCTCTGATACCATATTGTAACATCCTCGACTCTCCAGAGACCGGGTAATGATACCACGCAGAATTTACAGCTTATATAATATACATGCATAATAATGAATTAAAACACTTAACATAGATTTACTGCCATCATATAGACTGTAAATAAAATTAACAACAATTCATACATGCAACGGATTACATGAAAACATACAAGCATCACAAAACATGCATAAAATACATAATTAAGCACAACAATGATACTTATCTTTTATCTGGAGTAAATCCACCAACTGCATGTAGATCTTCCACAAACCTCCTAGCCTTAGACCACACTGCTCATCACTCTCAACAGTAGGTCACCCCCGAGTTGAGACTAAACTCCACTGGACAAGGGAATTCTAGGCTTGGCAAGGAAAACAAGGAAGTTGCACAAAGCAACAGGAATGATCTTTTATCCCAGGAGCCACTTATGTCCACAACTCACTGACCCTCATTCCCCACACGCTTGCTCCACCCCAGGAGAGTACACCTTCACTACTACAAGTCCATCGGCCAGTACACCTCCCTTACCTTGGGCTTCAACAACAGGCTAGACCAAAAGTCTCAGAGTACTATAGCTGCTACATGACCCTCTTCCAGGAGAACTCACTTCCCAACAAACTCTCTCTCTTGGGAGAGTTGCTCATAGGCTTGACAACCTGCTTCTTCAATTCAGCTCCTAAGCAATACTGCAACAACAGTCGACTAGCATACATGTGACAACAGTAACAGGAAACAGTTATGGACACTAAAAATGGAAACAACCTAACACTAAGACACAACACAACTCAGGTGAACACAAGGCAGCAACTCCAAACGGTTAAGGCACGAACTCGAATTTGTAGTGTGGATAAACCTGGGTTCATAGGACATACAGGTTGACCTTTCCCTCCACAACTGGTTTCCCAGATGTGTGAGGTTATGCAGAGGGAAGATGGAAAGGTCTTGGGTTCAGATGGAGGATGGAAGAATGGCAGACAAACTCAGGTGAAGGATGGCAGAATGACTCGCGAGATGCCAACATGATTTGACTCACAGGTTACTAGTTCCAGAAATTCATGATGGATGCTCCTAGTTCACGGTTAGACAGTGGGTTGAGAATGGAAAGCGAACCTCCTTCCCGTGAGCAGTTTTCTCAACTCTGCGTAGGTAACTAGAGGTCGACGTCCAAGGCCAACAATTCAGATGCCCCAGATCCCCGTGATCTCAGGCGGAGGATGACAAAATGACCAGCCCCCCCCCCAACACAACTGATGCTTCAGCTTTAACTGCATGAGCCCAGGTCGACACTTGTCTTCCTGGAGCTGCATGCACCCCATTTAGCCTACGTCCCCTTTCCAGGAACTTAGGATAAAAAAATATATCATGTCCACCTTAGCCTTCATGAATCAATATTAAAATATTATTCCTCTAGAGGTAAGTCCCCTATCTTAGCCCCTAGGACCAAATAATTAGCCCGCTCCCTTGCCCAACCTTGTGGAAGCTTAGTCCCCCATCACTCTTTCTTCATGGTTGGTCTACACATAACAGTGTTTTTATATTAACATAGTGCATAATTACAGGTACAAAACAAGCTCCTGCCTTTAACACCTAGGCTCTCCGGCCTACTTGCACATAAGCTTACCAACTTACAATTGCTCGGCTCACCAACCTACAAAACATGTTTACAATACATAGATATAACTGGGGCTTATCCTTGGGGTATTACAAGACCCGAGGTTTTACAGAATAAAATTATGAGTTTATTGATTTCCAGCCACTCTTGAAAATTTTCCTTCGTCATAATTAGAACATCATCCACAAAAAATAAATGAAGAATGTTAATCATTCTAGAAACTTTAATACCAGAAATCTTGCCTTCTTCTTTGCTCTTTTTTAATAAAAGACTAAGTCCTTCCGTAACCAGGATGAATAATAATGGAGATAGTGGACAACCCTGACGCAAACCTTGGCCACTCTGAAAGAAATCTGTGGTTTCTCCATTAACTAAAACTACATATGTAGGAGATATAACACAACTTAAAATCCACTTTGTCAATCAGATACCAAATCCCACTTGAATTAATATCATCTTGAGAAGATCCCAGTCTATGCAATCATAAGTTTGCGAAGATCCAACTTGAGTAACAAAGACTTTGCTTTATTTTTTGTTATACTATGAAGGTACTCGTGAGTTTTACCAATAGCGTCCTTAATCCACCTTCCTTTCAAAAAGCCTAACTGTTCTTCTGAGAGTGAGATGGACAAAATGGGCTTGATCCGATTGGAAATGATTTTAGATATCAATTTGTAGCAGAGACTACATAAAGAGATCGGCCTAAAGTCCCCGAAATTTGATGGCTTATTTTCTTTTGGAATTAGGGCGAGGAAAGTGGAGTTTAAGCTTCTTTTTATAAAACCACCCAACCTAGACTCCTTTATCATCTGAACGAGGTCTTCGCCAACCAAGTCAAAAAAATATGCGAAAAATTCCACCGTCCAGCCATCGGGTCCTGGACTTTTGCCTTTTTTGAAAAGAGCTAATACTGCTTTGATTTCTTCTAAGTTGATTAGATCATAAAGGGAACTTGCCTCATCATAATTTACCATCCTGGAGAAAAACTAGTAACTTGCACCTATTTAGTAGTGTTAGGAGAAGAACATGCTTTGAAGAAGTTTTTGAAATAGTGAACTGCCTCTTCCTTGATTGCCGTATGCCCTGTATGACTTTGACCAGTATCATCAACTATCTCCCAAATATGGTTTTGAATGCGTATGTGGTTGTTGGGTATATGTTATATTCTCTGCATGTGTGTGTGTGGGCGCGTCAGATTCGACAATTGCGTCTGACGATCCCTCTAGTTGTGGTGTTTGTGTCGTGTGCACCGGGCGCTTCCTAGGGGGGTCCCAGGGGGGGCTAGGTATGCCCCCCTGGTTACGCACAGCGTTCGGGGCAACGCCCCGAAAATATTTTTTGGGGGGTTTTTGCTATTTTTAGCAGTTTTCTAAATTAATCTCGGATTAAGGGATTAGGGTTTTGGTATCTACAGATTACCTAAAAACATTGTATATATTGTATGGTGAATGGTGAAATTTGATATAATGAAAATAAGAAAGGTTTTCCTCGGTTGAGGGTTTCCGGTATAAATCTCTGTGTACTATGTGTATGAGCCATTGGATAATTTCTATTTTGCTTAATAATCTATATTTATTGCTTTACTTCATAGGTTTAAAACTTACAGTGGTTAGCAAAGTGGTGAATTTTTTTTTGTGTTTTGGTCACCACTTTTAACCCAGATCGCTCTACTACGTTGATGCCACAATTCTTCATTAGCTTGAAGTAGATTATTCCCCTGCTCTAAGGAACCGACAAGAAGTTTCATATCGGTATGAGAGTGATCATCCACAAAACTCAGAAACGTATCTCTTATCTTTGTTTCTAAAAACTTCATACGTTGAAGTATGATCCCGTCTTTATGCTTCACCCACAATTTAGTCTGTATTTTCAATTCTTTTAACTTCCAAACAAGTCTGTGTTGGCTGCCAATCTCTGTAGTAAATTTAGGGTCCTTCCAAACTCGATGAACAAGAGATTTGTAATCCTCATCTATCAACCAGAGGGGATTAATTTTAAATGGACATGCTTTATACTTCGGGGTTATTTCCAACTATGCAATAACTAGGGCATGATCATAAATAAAGGGATACTCCACCCATGATCGATAGAGGCCACTCGAGGATAATAAACCTTCTGAAATAAAACATTTGTCCAGTCTCTTGGCAATAGCATGTATTTCGAGACGATCGTTGCGCCAAGTAGGTACCAACTTGTCTGGTCGTAAATCCACTAAATTTTCATGACTGAAACAAAACTTTTAAAAAACCGGCCAAAGAGCTAGGAGAGTTAGTTCCTCCCCAAACCTCATTTGACGAAAGGGTAATATTTAGATCACTTGCAAGTATCAAAATATCGTAAGAAAGTAGACCACTAGCAACCACTAGATCCCAAAAGGAGCGCCTGTCCGAACACGAGCCATAAACGTTAAGCAAAGAGAGTTGCTTCTGACTAGCAATGAATTTTCTTGTCAACAAAATACCACCACAAGTAATATGTGGTATCAAATCATAAAAATTAGGGTCCCAAGTGACTAATAAACCACCATAAGTACCAAGATAATTTACAGCATAGGAAACCTAAGAAGGACGAAAAGTATTCATAAAATCCCTAGCTTTTTGTTCATGAACTAAAGTCTCCTGTAAAAAAACAATCTCCAGACGTACTCGATCCAAAAGACGACGAAAATAGGCATCTTTAAGGGTGCCCCCGACCCCTTTGATATTCAAAGAGAGTAGGATCATTGGTTTTCCCTTGCTAGGGCCTTCATTGCTCTAAGTGCCCCACAATTAGTGGCAAAATGATCAGTATCACAGGTTTGATTGGTCACACCTTCCAATTTTTTCCGAGAGCTACGAGTCTTAATGGGAGAATGTTCAATGCCCAAACCTTGAGACCAAGCAAATTCCTTCCATGTCCCTTCCACATGAGTACCAAAAGTATTGGCCTCCCCCCCTCCCGTGGGATCCTCATAAACAAAGTTACCCAAATAGACTGGAAAAGGAATAGTTGACTTGTTATCACAAATGAAAGGTAGTAGTGAATCTAGTACAACAGAAAGAGAGGAATCATTTTCCTCAGATTCCCTACAACTAGGGACCACAACAGTCTCAATCGACTGGGGTAAAGGTGAGGAGGAGGAGATTAAATCCTGACTTTGATCAATACAATTTGGAGATGAACTTTGTTGGGAAGACAAAACAGGGAGAGGGGTAGTATGCTAGTCAATCTTGAAAGGAACTATTTTCGCAGTCCTTGTCTGTATCATAACACTTGGCTCTTGACAAACAGACTCAGTAGCCCCTGGAACTGAAAAAGACCTATCAACCTCAATAGGTGAAGGTTCTCTGGAAGTAGATCGTTTAAGCCAGCCTGAGTTATCCCAAGCATCACGCTCCCATATATTTAAAGAATCATAAAGGGTAGGACAAAGTGATTTAAGCTTACCTTTGAGTGTCTTCAATGGCTCAAAGTGACTATCCATCTTGAGCGTATAATGTAGATCGCCAGACCCAAAAATTTCCACAATAAGAGAGTTGTCTGAGATATTCCAGACATTTTGAAATCTGTCCGCATCCTCTTCAGCCACAAAGCCTTTACAGTCCCAACAAAAGTGTCCCATACAACGACAAAGATAGAGATGTTTCTTAAAATTGTATTTATAGTTAAAGACATAAATGTTTCTTAAAATTATAGTTTGCTAACTTTTTATTTTAACATTAATATTACTTATGGACAAAAAAATCTCCTTAAATCAAAATATCATGTTTTAAGTTAGTGAAACAGATAATTTTCATTTTAATTATTTTTCCTACAAAATTTATAAATATAAAATTAACTTATCATTAAATATATTTTTCAACATCAATGTAATATCATGTTTTAAGTTAGTGAAACAGATAATTTTCATTTTAATTATTTTTCCTACAAAATTTATAAATATAAAATTAACTTATCATTAAATATATTTTTCAACATCAATGTATGTTTGAAATCTTTATTTATATTTTTTATTTTCTTAATCAATTCTTTTTATCCATTTAAATTTTATATATTTTTCAAAATGATTATTTGGTTGTTATTTTATTTATTAAGATTCTCTTAAATTAATTTATACTCTTAAATTTAAACCAATCTTTATGTATCATTGCTTAAAGAAAAATTAATGCAATCATCACTATTAATCTTTATCTATCATTCCTATTATCTTTAATGCAATCATCACTATTGGAATGGTTTACATGTAACTTTCCATCTAAGCCATTAAACCATAACAAAATTTAAATAAATATTATATTTTTTAATATTATTGAATAATATTAAAACATAATTTTAAAGAAATAATAATTTCAGATTAAATAATATACTTTTCTTTGATATTATTAAATAATATTTAATTAAAAAAAATCAATATATAATATAATATTAAAAACTAAAATTTAAATATTAAATTTGAAAGATACTCATATTTGCACATTGTTTGTTGCATCTAGTTTATCAATTCAAAATTTCTGATTACAAAGTCATTAATATGACATCAGTTCTCTAATAAAAAAAATATCTATAAATATAAATATATGAAATATTTATAATTTAATTTGAGATAAATTAAATTAAATTGTATATTTTTCTTATATATTAAAAAAAAAAATATTGTTTTCCCACATTTATAAATAAGGTTGCATGGCAGCGGAGTTCCTGCTAGGTTGGGATGGGAGTAAAAGCGACCTAGTATAGACACGTGGCTAGAAAGTTGAAATACATTGAAATACTTTTATACTTAGGAAATATGTACTTTTGTAATGGAGCGCGGGTTGTTAGGCTGACGATATACAAAAAACACCGACATTTCCGCGATATAGAAATTGGGCCTCTGATGTTCTCTGCGATACAGAAATCGAGGAGTGGAGTTGCGGACTATAGAAATTCATCACAAATAAAAAAATTATACATATGAAATATGTACTTGTATAAAGTAGATATTTAGTTTTATACATACGAAATTTCTACTTTTATAAAGTATGGGGAAGAGATTTTATAGAGGATGTAGGGAGCCCTCATTGCATACTTAGCCAGTTTTTGGATCGCGAGTTCTCGAGCTGGCGGGTTCAAAATTGGGCCTCTGAGTTCCGTGGCCTACAAATAGGACCGACAGTTCCACGATATACAAAATGACAGGCGGAGTTTAGTTTTCTTTAAAACTAAGGCTTTTCTTGGACAAAAAGACATAGAATTGCCGAATTAGTTTTCTTTGCACACATTTTATAGAGCATGCAGCGAGCGATCATTCCATACTTTGCCAGTTTTTGGATTGCGGGTTCTCGGGCTAGTGGTTTCAAAAATGGGTCTCTGTTGTTCCGTGCCCTACAAACAACATCGAGAGTTCCGCGATATAGAAATTTACAAGCGGCGTTGCATGTCTGTTACATATCTCTGGAAATTACATCAACATTTAAAACATCAACGTCGTTGAAGACCAAAAAATTAGCTTACAATAGGAGACAAGAAATGTGGCATATTCGAAATAGTTTTATTTGGAACAAACAAGAAAGGTTCTTGGAAACCCAAAATTTAGTATACAATAAGGGAATTGTCGAATCAGTTTTCTTTGTAATTTATCAAAATTAATAATGTTTGTTACATGTTTATGGAAATTGGTGGGTTCAAAATTGAGTCTCTAATGTTCCGTGGCCTACAAATAGCATCGACAGTTCCGCGATATACAAAATGACAGATGGAGTTGCGAAATATATAAATTTACAAAAAATTAATATCTTTTATACAATAGAATAGTAATAACGTTTTCCCGAATTAGCTTTCTTTAAAACTAAGGCTTTTCTTGGACAAAAAAGATATAGCATTGTCGAATTAGTTTTCTTTGTACATGTTTTATAGAGCATGCAGGGAGTGGTCATTCCATACTTCGCCAGTTTTTGGATCGTGGGTTCTCGGGCTGGTGGTTTCAAAAATGGGTCTTTGTTGTTCTATGCCCTGCAAACAACATCGAGAGTTCCATGATATGCAAATTGGGAAGCGACGTTGTGAACTATACAAACTTATTATAAAATAAATAATGTCTGTTACATATCTCTGGAAATTACATCAACATTTAAAACATCAACGCCGTTTAAGACCAAAAACTTAGCATACAATAGGAGACAATAAATGTAGCATATCCGAATTAGTTTTATTTGGAACAAACAAGAAAGGTTCCTGGAAATCCAAAATTTAGTATACAATAAGGGCATTGTCGAATCAATTTTCTTTGGAATTTATCAAAAATTAATAATGTCTGTTACATGTTTCTGGAAATTTAAATGTGTTTGTCATATAGACTGGGATTGGGGCTTTCACGGACCATAAAAATAAATAAGTACAAGAATTATGAACGTTGAAATAAGTGCGTGACGGTAGAGAGGAAGACTCGAAAATTGGAAGTTAAGAGTGTTTGGTTACATTTTTCTATTGAAAGAGGACATAAGTGGATTGATAAAAAAGAGAAGATGACGACATAGACTTAAACTGGATTGATAAACAAAACAAGATGGCAGTATAAAATTACTATGAAGCCGATGCATTTTTGTTGCTGTCGTCGATGGGCATTGTAGTTCTGTTGATAGGCTGTTGCCCTTCCTAGACGAGGCCGTCCATTCTCTCTTGGAACCATTCTTCGATGTAGCTTTTCATGGGGGTTGTGTTGGTTTCATCCCGGATTTCTATGTATAGTCTAAAGGTCGTTTTCTAATTTCCTTAGATTCATTGAAATACTATGTAGAGTCTGTTCAATTTCTTCATTGTGTGAGGCATAGTCCAGTACCCAACGCTCGTGCTCATCTAGATGATGTTCAAGTATGCTGTAAAACTTTTCGAAAGACAACCCCTTTAGAATATCAACTTGTTCCTTGAAGGCTTCTTTGGTGACTGGCAAGGATTTGAGAATTAAGTTAGAATCTTGAACCTCGTTGGTAGTTCCAGCTAAGTCCAGCTGGAGAAGGCTTGTGAATAAATCTTCCTTTTCTGATATGACTTGTTTACATGACTTGACAATGAGCTGCAGGTTGTCAACTTTATTTTTCCAGCATGCTTTTACTTTTTTGGTGCACTTTGGCGAGGGGAGTTTCTCCTGTCTTCTTTTCAGTTCCGATGTGTTGTCAACATATTTGGCAAAAGGGGCTAGTACCTGATCACAGAAAAGTTGTTCATTTTTTAAATTTGTCTCCAATTGTTCCGGCAAATCATTGGCCTTCTTTTTGAAGGAAACTAAATTTTGCGATGTTTCCCAGGCTTCAGTAACTACCTGCATTCTTTTATTGATGTTATTATCTATAAGGGATCTAGAGCATGTAAGGAAGGTAGAGGATACTTTCATCTTCGCTGCAGTGGTAGCAGGCACGATTTTTGCCAAAGGATTGGCAAATTCTAGAGTTGCAAGGAAAGCCTGCTCAAATTCGTTGAGGTGTTGTTTCATATTGGCATTTCTGTCTCAATTCCTCCAATGGAATCACAGAGAATGTCATCGGTTCCCTGGTGAAATTTTCAAATTTGTGACGACGACATTTCACTAAAGTTAATCTCTGCGTGAGATTTTCCTTTCCTGTTTGTTACATCTCTCTTTTCAATGACCATAATTTTAGATTGGCTGTCAAAAATAGCACTCTGTATTACGAAGGATTCATCTATGTCAAAAAATTCAGTGTCCGATATTTCCACCGCGGATGAACCAATTTTCTGCATGTGCTCGGCTTCAATTTCAAGTTGCAGTTTTCCACTTTCAATTTGGGGTTCCTCCGCCTGCCTTGCATTGTTTTTTCTCTTCTTCATCAGTGGAATTTTGTGAGAACTATCAATATTTATGTGAGGAGGGTTCTTATCTCCTCCTCCGTTGGAAGATTTCTGGGTTTCTTTTTTACTTGGGTGGACCGTCGAAGTGATTCTCCGTGATGTTGTGCTCTTGGGAGTGCTGGCGAGGGACTGGGTAATATTCTCACCAGATACTTTTCCATGTTGTTTGTACACTTCAGTGGCACTTTGCAATATATCTGCATCCCAATTGGTAGAAGTAGCATTGTTGTCGACACTGTTCTTATCTTGGGTCAGGTGTGTATGCATAAAAGAGGTGTTAAAGCCAATACCCAGTAAATGTTCTTGAAAAATTCCATTAGGGTCGAGCCCTTTTAGCCTTTCAACGTACGTTAGGTTCAATTTTTTGAAATGGTCGACAAACTCGTCAATCTTGTTGATGTTTCTGCACACGAAGTCTCCGACTTTCCAGGGCAGAGGAATGAACTGTTTTTTTTTCTTGTAATGGAAAAAATGCAACCAGTGGTTGTATTTCCTTGCTATTTCTGCAACAAACATCTTGTCCATGATGTGGCATGGAAGGAAGGTAGGATTGTCCTTAGAGCCAAAGACCATGAGGAAACTGTGATTTTCATCTTGCTCAAGTGTGCCCTTCCTGTTCGAAAACATGGTTTCTTGGCCAGACATTCGCAGAGCATCCTTGCCTAACAGTAAATCTTTGAAAAATGAGACAAAGCCATTAAAAACTTCATAAAAACAATGGGAGGCCTTGTGTCTCCACAAGGCCTCATGCCAGAATTTTACTGGGTCGAATCCACAATTTATTTTATTGGAAAGAGAAAGTTTTGGAAACGGACAACAATACACAATTGCAAAAATCAAGTAGGATGACATATAAAATTTATTCGATTCTTTGAATTGTGACAACTGGGAGCAGATCTCAATCAAAATTAGCTTCCCCCAATCAAAAATGTATTGTTCCTTCACTGTGAAATAAAAAATATAAATAATTATATGAGAAATTCTTGCTGTGGATGCCTGTCCCGTTATTCTTGTAACCAACCAAGCAATTTCCCAGAATGGATTTCTAAAGGAACTTACTTGCAACCTTGTGATATCTTAAGGAACTGTTGTCGGGTCTTTGAGGAATTCCTCTAAGATGTCCAACCCGTTATGATGTTTTTCTAGAAACTGTTTGCAGTCTTGTCCTCTGAATGTCAATGTTGGGTTCGACAATTTTAACATCTCGTGGAAGAGTCGAGGCGACAAAGAAACAAGAGAATGGTCGCGCAGTGGAATAATTATTTGGCCCGGGATATATTTTTCGGTGCACCAAGAGACCACCTCTTAGTACTGCTAGATACTTCATAGGGATTAACATCCATAAACAATGGCAATCTMCACCCCACCAGTCCTGCACTCTGTGTGTCAATTTCTATATCGCGGAACTGGGAGCACTATTTGGAGGACACGAAACAATAGAAGTGAAATGTTGAGTTAGCTAGTCTGAAGGTGCGCTTGTCAATTTGTATATCGTGGAACTCAGGGTGCTATTTGTAGGGCATAGAACAATGGATGCCCAATTTTGAGCCGGCCCACCCGGCCGAGAACCTGTGATCCAAAATGTCGCTAGGTATGGAATGC
>JASDQU010014480.1:58504-71394 GCA_032191745.1 Picea mariana
CAAAGAGGTTTGATGTTGATGGCTTGCCATTTGTCCTTCAAATTTTAATTGCATACCCATGGAGTAATGATAGCCTCATTAACTTCTTTGTTAATGAATATAAAGCTCATATAAATACATATATACGGGTTGATTTTTATGGTGGTTGAACTAAAATGATGAAGCCAAGCATACTCAAACTCATAGAATGAGTAACCATATATCTCATGAAGAATCAATGAACAAATACACCCTCATATATGCAACACCTAAATTTTTTCTTTTCTAAGTGGGTATATTGCTCAAAACCTTTTATATACTCTAAATATCTATATCTACATGGAAAAGGTTTGGAGTTCCATTTTCACTAGAATGCAACTCTATTAACAAAATGTTAAATGTGTTGAATGATAAACTAATCCTTGATTGGTTAAGGATTCATTAACCATATACTTTCTTACATTTCTATTTAAACAATAAACTACTTAACATCTCTCACCATAGTAAAATTTTATGTATTTAGTTTTTTCCTCATAAAAAAAGATTAAATTTTATTTCATTGAAGAAAAAAGAAATTTACATTTTGTACAAAACATGAAATATATTTATATTTTGTACAAAACATGGAGTATCCATGTTTTTGTTCTTCTACGATTTGTATGGTCATAAATACATAATTTTTACAAGTTTTAAATAAATTATTTATTGATCATTTTAGAACTTAGATACAATTTTAGAAATTTAAAATTATAATATCTATTATAAATTTAAATTATAATATTTTTTGAATTGAAAAATATAAGTAGAAAGGGTGACGTAAAATTATATAATTGTTAATTGATTATGAACTACTATTTTTGAATTGTTAATTGATTGCTTTTTGTGAAAAAAAAGACAAAAAGCAAGTGAAAAAAAAAAACGCAAAAAGCAAGTAATGGTGGTGGAGGATTTGGCAGCGGATGAAGGAGCCGGAGCGGGGTGGTGGTGGAGGAATAGTTGGCAACGAAGGAAGGAGAGGGAGCAGGGTGGTAGTTGAGGAAAAGTTGGCAGGCGGTAATTAAACAGTGCCAAGTAGAAGGTAGAAAGAAATTTAGCAGTGTATCTAGTTTATTTAGAGAAAAAATTAGCCGTTGGTGAAGAGTATCTTGTGCCTCTATTTATAATGTTTGCTTGCTCTGTGTCACCCTTTGCCTGCGCCTTTGATAATTCTCTTCTCTTCTGGGGTCTGTGTGTGTTTTATTGTCGTGGTCTCTGTTATATGTGTTTCGTGGTCTCTGTTATAAGTGTTGTGTGGTCTCTGTTATTTGTATGTGTGGTTTTTTGTCTGTTCTGTTTTTTCTGTGATTGTCTATCACCCGGAAGAGAAGAGAAGGGTCGAGCTGGTTCGCTGCTTTAATGTTGCATATCCTTATCATGGAGGCACGACCGGATTGCTCGGTGGAATTAACCTTTATGCTTCTTTCACAGCCTTTTTACAGGTATTTTGTGATTTTTTTTTTCCAAATATTTTATCCAGACATACACTGCTTTGCTTGAAACTACATTTCTGATAAATCTGTGTTTATAGGTCTTTTGTGTCTGTCGGAATTTATATATTTAGGTGTCTTAATCTCACCTATTTTCCAGTGCCTTGCATAATTATTAATAAATAATGTCACCTATAGTGTATTGCTCGGGCTCTTTTTCAATCTATGCATGACGGGGTCGCATAGTAAATATTGTCATCTAAATTGTATTGCTAGCGCTTTTTCCAAGCTATGCATGACAAGAATGCATAATAAATAAGGTCAGCAATATTCCGTTGCTGGGGCTTTTTTCAGTTTATGCATGACAGGGTAGCGTAATAAATAATGTCTAAAATATGAGGCAAACTGCTAATGTACTATATAAATTTACGGATTCTCCATCTTCTGATTTAGTCCTTCCATTGCGTTCACCTGTTTAATGACCTTTGATGCCTAAGGTTTGGGTGGTGTACACTGTACTCTTATCACTTCCTTCTTTCTGATTGCTTCTGTGTTCGTTGTGTTTTCTATACTAGCTTGTTCAATTTTTCTTTCTGTTGGTTGCTTTTAATGTTTCCAGCTGATCAATTGCAGTCTAAGACTTTTAGGTTTTTAGGCCTGCATGCAAGGCAATGGTATTGATATAATGTCTAGGAAATAAATTATTTTATTGAAGAGTATTTTTCGTCTTCCAAATGACTCACTCCATGGATTCTCGGTTCATTTTTCAACAGATATAACCAAGTTTAATAAGACGTTGGAATTGTTGTAGGGATCAATTTATGAATTTATATGAATTTAGAATGTCCTGGTATATGAATAGGTCAATGTTGGTTCGTTTAGATACGGGGTAGTCCATGTTTGTTTAGTTGCAGGATAGGGTGGAAGAAAGAATAACTGAAAAGAATGTTTATTGATGAGATTAACGTTCTTATTTGTGGACACCGAATTTTGCTGAAAAGTATTGAATCCTTTGTAATTTTTTTCCATGTCAACTTTTGTTTCTTAATGCAATATCTTCGAGATTTATCTTTGGCATCCAAATATATATAAATATTAAGTAATTTTATTCCTCCATATACAGGTTGTTAGGACTTTGGACTCTAGAGCTAGAGCATCCTTTTCTGTTACTAAGATGGTCACTTCAAGGGATGTAGCACAGTAGGAGCGCTTTAAGACTTAAGTAAATTTGGCTTGTAGTTTTAATTCAAATTGACTTGACCCACCAGTCTAAGTAGGTTTTGACTATGGTTTTTTAGGCAATAAGTTTCTTCATCTTTTTTTTTGTTAAGTTCTTGTTGAATTTCTTCTTGAGATCTTGAATTTGTGATACCTTATCATTTTGTTGATATTTTGCTAACTCGCTTTTTAAATGATAAACTTCATTATTGGGGTGTGTTAATGTTTGAAAGTGGAAGGGTTCGAAGGTAACTAGATATGATACGATAAGATAAGATATGTTTATTAATGTGCAAATGACCATAGGACTGCTTAGTACATAAGTTCTGATGCACAGTGGAAGTGTGAAGGCCATTCATATAGAAGCAAAAGTCAAAGCATATAGAAGCAAAAGTCAAAGCTCTACTTTATGATCTAGGCATGACTATCACAATGCCAAAAAAAATAGAATGCCCTGGGTCTCACTTCAGGGGTCTCTTTTTGCCCTTTAATTTAGGAAGCAATAATCCTCTTTAAAAAAAGAGATCAATTAAGAGAAATATAAGAAGTAGAATCCCTTGCTGCAGGCTGATTATCCAAGGGTACTATGATTCTTCTCCTACTTATTAGTCTTCTCTGTCTGATATTGAATTTGTTGCTCTAATTCTTCATGACCCATATACAACCTTAGGAATTTCTTCTTCATTGATTATCTGAATGATACCTTCCTCTTAAGCTTCTTTTCTATATGTTCCTTTTGTTGATTCTGCTTTCTTTTCTGAGTTCTCACTTAATACATAGAGTGTATTGTTGAATGGAACTTTTACCTTGTCAAGAGTTATAGTCTTGGTTTTGTCTGTCATTGTTTTCTCTTTTTCCCATTCTTATGTTTAAATTGTTTTCTCTCTGATTTATGTTCCCGTGTTAACTCTTTTGGGAATGCGTGGATGATATGTGATGCAGGAGCATCTCTCCACGCAATCAGCTAGCCAGCCAGCCACGTCAGCACACATGCATTCATATGCTAAAAAGGAGGCGCAGCCTCATTTGAATTTGAATTGAATGTAATTGAATGACTTAGGCTGGTGAGCCATAAAAGCTGTGCTTTTGTGCAGGCATTAGATAGGATCGGCTTTAATGCTAGATCGGCTGAGATCTAGTTCTGGATAGAAGACTAGACATCCATTGATTGTAATTGATTAGAGTAGGTAGACCTGGAGGGAAGAGCCCCTCAGGTAAAAGAGATTTTCATATCTCATTTTGAGTAGTTGAGCTAGATGAGTAGAGTAGAGAAGAGCCAGAGAGAGCTCAGGAACACCATTGTAAAGATACAAGCATTTTTCCATTGTTAATATGAACAACAATTTTTCCTGCATGAGTTTTGTGATATATGGATGTCTGTGTGTGTTCCAATAATATGCTGTGAATGTATGTTATGTTGATGCATTTGCAGGGAGTCTGTTTGATTCCAGGTTGAAGGTCTTTGAGGCTTCACACTAGGAGGGTGTGACAGAATGCTGCGAGTTCTGAGAGCCGTGCACAGAGGATGCACTTCTGAACTCTGCAGAGCCAGACAAAGACGTGCTGAGGCACATAAGCTGGAATCATCAACTCAGAGGAAGAAGACCTCAAGGTTGCTGAATACCTTGGAGGCAAGGCTGTGTAGCTGAGACACAGTTGCAGACAGAACTTTGCTATAAGTTTTGTGGAACTCTGCCAAGTGGGCATCGAGCATATACACAGTGGTGCTGAAGAAGGAACTCTGCTGTGAGTTCAAAGGAAACAGAATCACTGAGGGTTCTGAGAGCTTTGCCAGGAGGGCATTGAGTAGGTGCAAGGAGTGCACAGAAGAAGAAGACCAGAACCATTGAGTGTTATGTGGGAAAGAAGAAACTCTGCCAGGTGGGAATTTGAGTTAGTGCGCAGGCAACACGGAAGAGGAAAGAACTCTTTGAGTTCTAGATTTGAAGGAAGAGTCCACTGAAGGATCTTCACTGGGTTGCTGAACACCCAGAAAGACTCAGCAAGAGGTTGCTTGAGTAGGATAGCCAGAAGGGAATCTAAGTATTCTCCATCTGAGGGAGAAGAAGGATAAAATCCCACAAGGGGTCTGAGCAGTTGCAGAAGCTCAGGAGGAACAACGTTCTCGAACGCATAGCAGAAATCAAAGTCAAGGAGTTCATAGAGAGAAAAGAGAAGCAAAAGGTAGCGGCCTTGGAAAGATTGAAATTCTTCCAAGTGTGGGAAGAAAGTAGCGTAGGAGCTTAGGAAGGAGCAACAACAGCGGTCGGATAGACCGACAGATTCTGGACTGTTGGGAATTCTACGTCCAGGAGGCACATAGGAGAATCACACAGAAGAGTGATCTGAGCCATCAGATCTCACATAGAAATCTCGTCAGCCGTTGGATCGGGAGGAGTTGCATGGAGTTTAGCCTCAGGAGGAGGAGCGCATGAGGAGAACAGGTCTGAGCTGTCAGATCTGAAGCAGGTACCCGTCAGCCATCGGATCAGTAGAAGCTGTGAGGAAGTTAAGCCCTCGTAGGCAAGAGGGGAGAAGTCCCGACAGCCATCAGGATATTGGCCATCGGGAAATCGAAGTTCTCAAGGTCACGAGAATCGGGACAGCGACAGTCGCGAAATCCTGACAGGATCTGGATCGTCCGTTGAGGGGACACGCGGCAGAGATCAAGCGCCATCTGCATTTTGGCGCATCGGAGAATCGAAGTTCTCAAGGACAAGAGAACCGGGACATCGGAAGTCCCGAAATATCGACGAAATCGGGATCGTCCATCTGGAAGGATGCGTGGCAAGAGATTGGTGCCATCGGGGAAGAGAGCCGACAGGAGGTCGCCCATCGACAATCGACAATCGGAGTTTCGTGAGTCTTAGAGACAAGGCACTCAGGACACCTGAAGTCGTGAACCCCGAGGACGAATCTGAACCATCCATCATCGGAGGACAGGTGTCGGAGATCCAGAGTAAGTCGGCATATCGCCAAATCAGGAAATCGGAGTTCTTGAGGACAAGGAATTCAGGACATCATAAGTCCCGAAACCCCGAGAGTTAATCAGGACCGTCCATTAGAGAAGGGATGCGTGGAGGAGATCGGCGCTATCGGGAAAGGGATAACAAGGGAAGCCATCTATCGGTGTTTGGATTTCATCGGGATATCGGGGATTTCGGTGACAAGTGGTTCGTGCATTTCAAAATCGCGATCCGCGAAACCCTGATGAGTGGGGGCCAGCTGTCACCACAACAGAACAGGAGGACAGAGGTGTAGTGGAGGCCAGCTGTCAGTGATACAGAGGAAGTCAGTAGTTGGGGAATCGTGAGTCCAAAAGGTGTATGCACATTGACATCACAAACCTCGAAACCCCGACAGGAGCATATGACTGTGTTCGTATGGGATGACAGTCATGTGGACCATTGCATAGCCAGAAGGGGCTAAAGGTCAGAAGAGGAGCGCATCGGGGATCGACATATCACGAGTCCCGTGGACAGGTGCATCGTGATAGGGAAAACCCCGATAAGAGTTTGACTGCGGTCACGGGGAATGGTCACATGGACCAAGAGCTGAGCCAGGAGGGCTAGCGTGTGGAGTGTAAAAGCACATCGGGGATCAAAGGATCGGGGGTTGCGAATACATGTGCATCGCGATATCACAAATCCCAAAACCTCAATAAGGGATTAGACTGTGATCACGAGTCAACGGTCATATGGTGCAGAGCTGAGCCAAGAGGGCTAACGCGTAGGGAGCGCGTTGGGATTCGGCATATCACGAGTCCCGTGGACTAGTGCATTTTGGCATCGAAAACACCGAAACCCCGATAGGAGGTAAGGCCACGGACACGGAGAGTGGTCATATGGAGGAACATTGCCAGCAGGGCTAGCGCCTAAGGTGCATCGGGGAATCGGAGATCGGGGATTCACGAGGACAGTGGTTTGTGACAGTGAAAAGTAAAAAACCCCGAACCCCGATAGAGAGTCGGGGATAACCACGGCAAAGTGCAGAAGGCCGTGGGGAGGAATTAAAGGACCTATGGATCAGGTTTTAGCAGGGATTCCAGCAAGGGATCAAAAGAACCACTTCGGCTCAACTGAAGAAGGGATTTTGAACGATCCTGTGAGCAGGAGGTCAGACAAGAGACCCTGTGGGGTGTTAGGAAGGACCTCTCTACATCAGGTGGTATCAGAGTGGGAATCTATCTGTATCTCGCAGACAAAGGAGGCAGAGGAAGAAGACAAAGTTACTGAGGACTCTATGAGGACTTGTTCACAGGTAGGCAGTAGTCCATAGATAGTCAGCAGGACTGTGAGAGGATGAAGATGGAACACTCAGGGATGCAGAGTGACAGCAGCAGATCTGTCAGGGAGGTAGATGGACACAGGACCATGGTTACTGAAGACCATAGGCACGCTGGGAGAAATAAGAGCAAGGTAGAAAAACTTGTGGAATTTGATAAAGAAATGACAAGAGAACTCTATGAATTAAAGGCAGACATAGAGGAGTTCGAACTGCGGATGCGGCAGGATAGGAGGATGAGACGAATGTGAAATTCGCCCATGGAGAAGGCAAAGGCGAAATGGCCAGTCAGAGAGCTGATGGTCCTGAGACAGCGCAGGTTGTTGAGAAAATGGTTGAGGTATGATGAAAACCTCAGGACCACAGAAGAGAAGATGATTTGTCACTGTTGGCCAGAGACTGGGAGAGGTCTCGATGATGAAGAATTTGAATTGGGGTCATCTGAGGATCTCAAGAACTACCAAGAGGGCAGAGAAGCAGAAATTCCAGTTTGCCATGAGGGCAATGAGTTGAGATCAGTTGAGGATCTCACGGACTGTCAGGAGGACAACGAGGGAATTTCACATTGCCAGCTGGGCAATGAAAGGAGATCAGATGAGGATCTCGAAGACTGCCAGGAGGGCAACGGAAGCAACGAAGACTGCCAGGAGGGAAGAGATGAACAATTGAGACCATCTGAAGGTCTCATGGAGAATTCAATTTAGCAGAGGTTGCTGATGAAGATGGGATCAGTTGATCTCATAATCTGCCAGGGAAGCAGTGGAAGCATCCCATATTGCCAGAAAGGCAGGGATGAGCAGATGAGACTATCTGTGGGTCTCATAAACTCAGAAGTGAGCTGGAATCAGCCAGGGGAGCTGACAGAGCATGTGAGATCAAAGAAAAATTTGGATCAGCAGGTGCAGCTGACAAAAGAGGTGGAAGATCAGGATGATATTCAGATGATTGGGGGAATTGGGATATTCCTACCATGTGCCCAGGAGGAGGAAGAAATTAGTGTTGCAGTTGTAGCAATAACAGTAGAACAGTCACAACTGATGATGACTATCGAAGAAGAAGAATTGGAGCAGGTATTCGAGACTGCCCAAGTACAAGCAGAAGCTAAAGAAGTTGTAGCACTGAAGTTGACAGCAGAAGAAGGAAAGGAGAGTGAGAATTCTGAGGAATGGCTCAATGACTTAAGCCAAGAAGTTGAGGAAGCTGTAGCATTGGAGCTGACAGTCGAAGGAGCAGAAAAGGATGATGAGCATTCTGAGGAATGGCTCGATATTTTCAGCGATGAAGCTGAAAAGACTGCAACATGGGAGGTTGCAGAAGCAAAGGAAGGAGAAGCAGACAACATGTGCTTTGCTGATCTGTGGGATCAACTAGAAGCCCTAGAGGAAAGGATAAAAATGCAGGGCATGCACATCTAACAGGTGAAGTTGGAAATGGATGAGGAAGGCATGGGAGATCATGATGATCTGCCCAATGGCCAAAATTTTTTGCAGCTGAGGAGACTGCAAGAACTGGACCAGCCAAGGGAACAACTGGATGAAGTGATAGAAGATATCAGAAGGCTGATGGTGGAGTCAGCAGACACTGCCAACAAGGATAGGCTGAGCAGAAGAGAAACAACAACATCAACGCAGCACAAGTAGCAGCAGCAGCAGATTGGAGCGGATGCGAAGTTCCAAAGACTTATTTGGGATCCAGGAGGATTTCCAACAGCTCAGAAGGGAAGCGCATGAGCAGGAGCTCATGATTTTGTAGCTGAGGAGTATGATGCAGGAGCATCTCTCCACGCAATCAACCAGCCAGCCAGCCACATCAGCGCGCATGCATTCATATGCTAAAAAGGAGGCGCAACCTCATTTGAATTTGAATTGAATGTAATTGAATGACTTAGGCTGGTGAGCCATAAAAGCCGTGCTTTTGTGTAGGTGTTAGATAGGATTGTCTTTAATGCTAGATCGGCTGAGATCTAGTTCTGGATAGCAGACTAGACAGCCATTGATTGTAATTGATTAGAGTAGGTAGACCTGGAGGGAAGAGCCCCTCAGGTAAAAGAGATTTTCATATCTCATTTTGAGTAGTTGAGCTAGATGAGTAGAGTAGAGAAGAGCCAGAGAGAGCTCAGGAACACCATTGTAAAGATACAGGCATTTTGCCATTGTTAACACAAACAACAGTTTTTCCTGCATGAGTTCTATGATATATGGATGTCTGTGTGTGTTCCAATAATATGCTGTGAATGTATGTTATGTTGATGCATTTGCAGAGAGTCTGTTTGATTTCAGGTTGAAGGTATTTGAGGCTTCACACTAGGAAGGTGTGACAGAACGCTGCAGGTTCTGAGAGCCATGCACAGAGGATGCACTTATGAACTCTCCGGAGTCAGACAAAGACGTGCTGAGGCACAGAAGCTGGAATCATCAACTCAGAGGAAGAAGACCTCAAGGTTGTTGAATACCTTGGAGGCAAGGCTGTGTATCTGAGACACAGTTGCAGACAGAACTTTGCTATAAGTTCTGTGGAACTCTGCCAAGTGGGCATCGAGCATATACACAGTGGTGCTGAAGAAGGAACTATGTTGTGAGTTCAAAGGAAACAGAATCACTGAGGGTTCTGAGAGCTCTGCCAGGAGGGCATTGAGCAAGTGCAAGGAGTGCACAGGAGAAGAAGACCAGAACCGTTGAGTGTTCTGTGGGAAAGAAGAAACTCTGCCAGGTGGGCATTTGAGTTAGTGCACAGGCAGCACGGAAGAGGAAAGAACTCTTTGAGTTCTGGATTTGAAGGAAGAGTCCACTGAAGGATCTTCACTGGGTTGCTGAACACCCAGAAAGACTCAGCAAGAGGTTGCTTGAGCAGGATAGCCAGAAGGGCATCTAAGTATTCTCCATCTGAGGGAGAAGAAGGATAAAATCCCCCAAGGGGTCTGAGCGGTTGCAGAAGCTCAGGAGGAACAACGTTCTCGAACGCACAGCAGAACTCAAAGTCGAGGAGTTCGCAGAGAGAAAAGAGAAGAAAAAGGTAGCGGCCTTGGAAAGATTAAAATTCTTCCAAGTGTGGGAAGAAAGCAGCGTAGGAGCTCAGGAAGGAGCAACAGCAGACATCGGATAGACCGACAGATTCTGGACCATTGGGAATTCTATGTCCAGGAGGCGCATAGGAGAATCGCACGGAAGAGTGATCTGAGCCGTCAGATCTCACATAGAAATCCCGTCAGTCGTTGGATCGGGAGGAGTTACGTGGAGTTTAGCCTCAGGAGGAGGAGCGCACGAGGAGAACAGGTCTGAGCCGTCAGATCTGAAGCATGTACCCATCAGTCGTAGGATCAACAGAAGCTGCAAGGAAGTTAAGCCCTCGTAGGCAGGAGGGGAGAAGCCCCGACAACCATCGGGATATCGGCCATCGGGAAATCAGAGTTCTCGAGGTCGCGAGAACCGGGACAGCGACAGTCGTGAAATCCCGACAGGATCTGGATTGTCCGTTGAGGGGACACGTGACAAAAATCAAGGGCCATCGGAGTTTTGGCACGTCGGAGAATCGGAGTTCTCAAGGACAAGAGAACCGGGACATCGGAAGTCCCGAAATCTCGACGAAATTGGGATCGTCCATCTGGAAGGACGCGTGGCAAGAGATCGGTGCCATCGGGGAAGAGAGTCGACAGGAGGTCGCCCATCGACAATCGGCAATCGGAGTTTCACGAGTCTTGGAGACAAGGCACTCAGGACACTTGAAGTAGCGAACCCCGAGGAGGAATCTGAACCATCCATCATCGGAGGACAGGTTTCAGAGATCTAGAGTAAGTCGACATATCACCAAATCAGGAAATCGAAGTTCCTGAGGACAAGGAATTCAGGACATCGTAAGTCCCGAAACCCCGAGAGTTAATCGGGACCGTCCATCAGAGAAGGGACGCGTGGAAGAGATAGGCGCTATCGGGAAAGGGCCGACAAGGGAAGCCATCTATCAGCGTTTGGAGTTCATCGGGATATCGGGGATTCCGGTGACAAGTGGTTCGTGCATTTTGAAATCGCGATCCGCGAAACCCCAATGAATGGGGGCCAGTTGTCACCACAGTAGAACAGGAGGACAGAGGCGTAGTGGAGGCCAGCTGTCATCGATACAGAGGAAGTCAGTAGTCAGGGAATCGCGAGTCCAAAAGGTGTATGCACATTGACATCACAAACCCCAAAACCCCGACAGGAGCATATGACTGTGGTCATATGGGATGACGGTCATGTGGACCATTGCATACCCGGAAGGGGCTAAAGTCCAGAAGAGGAGCACATCGGGATCGACATATCGCGAGTCCCGTGGACAGGCACATCATGATAGGGAAAACCCCGATAAGAGTTTGACTGCGGTCACGGGGAATGGTCACATGGACCAGGAGCTGAGCCAGGAGGGCTAGCGTGTGGAGTGTAAAATCACATCAGGGATCGGAGGATCAGGGGTTGCAAATACATGTGCATCGCGACATCGCAAATCCCAAAACCCCGATAAGGGATCAAACCGTGGTCACGAGTCAATGGTCACACTACTGCATTTGGGTCAAATTCCGACGGCACGTTCGACGCAATTGCCACTTTCTATTATCGAAAGACCGACAAACCTTGGACCCCCTCAAACGTCGTTTCACATGACGTCGTTTTTCTGACGACCGAGTTTTCGTTGGTATTGCGACGTTTCAAACGTGGCAAGACCGACGTTTCAAACGTGGCAAGTGAGACGTTTCAAACGTGGCAAGACCAACGTTTCAAACGTGGCAAGTGAGACGTTTCAAACGTGGCAAGACCGACGTTTCAAACGTGGCAAGTGAGACATTTCAAACGTGGCAAGACCGACGTTTCAAACGTGGCAAGATCGACATTTCAAACGTGGCAAGTGAGACGTTTCAAAGGTGGCAAGAGAGACGTTTCAGAGGTGGCAAGAGAGACGTTCTGAAGGTGGCAAGACCAACGAGACGAGGTATTAGCTCCGACGTGGTTGCTATGGGAGCGACACTCTTGGACGTGGCAAGAATGACGTCCGTCAGGTGGCAACAGTGACGGCTTGGAGTTACTAGCTCCGACATGGTTGCTATGGGAGCGACAATCTTGGAGGTGGAAAGAGAGACGTCTTGAACGTGGCAATAGCGACGGGAAGAGAGTGAAAGATGTCATAGTTGCCACCTTTGTGTAGGTATTTAAAACAAAAATACAATATCAATATCAAGACCTAATAGTCATTCCAAGCCCAAAGGAGGATTAAGTCATATAGGTGTCAGCTAGTGACCCACTTAATAGTTTGCTTAGGCTTTCCCTCGCACTAAAAGTTGGGTTTCTTCTTTCGAGAGTGTCTAAGAGATAAAAAGACCCAATATGGTGAATGAACTGACATTAAGTTCATACACGCCTAACAGATCCTTAAACTTTTACCCAATGAAACATGTTGTCACAGCTTCTATCCTAATGAGATTACTCTTGGTATCATCTCCACAAGCATGAAGACCTAAAATATGAGGTATGCAAAATTTGTGCATGGCAAATCACTTTAAAAATGAACTTGTGTCTAACTACATGTTCATCCCCTCTTCTTTAAATGATGTCCATAGAAAAACCATACAAAATTAATCAAACCTACCAACTAATAATATCATAACCATTATGGCATTTCAATGTCGAACATAGACAAGTTATCACATATCAAGAGAACATCAGTTTCCCCGAAAATCACTTCCAAAGTTTCTCCTTGAGGTTAAGAATTCTCAATGTTTAAGAACAGGAGTAATGATGAAACTAGACCAAACCATGTTCCAATGCCAAGCGCTATATGCTTTGTATAGGCCTTTCTTTTGTGTATGCCAAGGGGTTTGACATAACACTCATGGAGTACATGAACCACTTTCTTCAGATGAAGAAAAGCTTTTATATCGCCTACAGTGTCGAGGATATATAAAACTTAACTAAAATGCCA
>JASDQU010014480.1:72140-105663 GCA_032191745.1 Picea mariana
CACCCCACCAGTCCTGCACTCTGTGTGTCAATTTCTATATCGCGGAACTGGGAGCACTATTTGGAGGACACGAAACAATAGAAGTGAAATGTTGAGTTAGCTAGTCTGAAGGTGCGCTTGTCAATTTGTATATCGTGGAACTCAGGGTGCTATTTGTAGGGCATAGAACAATGGATGCCCAATTTTGAGCCGGCCCACCCGGCCGAGAACCTGTGATCCAAAATGTCGCTAGGTATGGAATGCRAAATTTGTACATGTTCTATATAATATCATGTCCATATTTTATAGTCCCATAATACACATGAAGAAAATAAGGGAAAAATAATGGAGAAGTTCGCAGTGGAATTCTAGATAATACACGAGAAGAAGAGAAGGGWAAAATAATCAAGTATCTCGCAGAAGAACATCTAGTGTTTGCTTATTAATGCAAATGCTTGCGAATCCCTGTTGAGTTCTCACCAGTTAATGCATAAAGTGCAGATCACGAAAGTATCTTTCATACCATTGTGTCCACTTGTCACTAGTAAGAGCATTGTAGATGTATATTAGAAAGTAGCAACATATACTTTGAATGAACTTAATGTATACAAGGAACCCGCGGTGGAATTGTAGATCACAGATGTTTTGAGTGCAAGATGTATATAGCGGAACGATAAACAACTCGTTTCGCAAGTGCCATCCCCGCAACGACAGGCATAAAATTGGCTAAGTATGAAAAGGAACAGTGGTCGGTCGGATCGTCGTGCGAGGATATAGATGGAGATGTTAAGTGATGCAGGAGCATCTCTCCATGTAGCCAGCCAGCCAGCTAGACACGTCAGCATGCACGCATTCAAAGGTTGAAGAGAGGCGCAGCCTCATTTAAATTTGTATTAAATGTAAATTAAATGTCTTAGGCTGTTGAGCCATAGAAGCCATGCCTTTGCGCAGGCTATAGATAAGATATGCATTTAATGGGTGTCATGGCTGAGATCTAGATCCATACGCTGGACTAGACAACCATTGATTGTAATTAATTAGAGTAGGTGAACCTGGAGGGAACCGATAAGAGCCCCTCAGGTAAAAGAGATTTTCGGATCTCACTTTGAGTCAAGTAGATGGTAGAGTAGAGAAGAGCAAGAGAGCTCAGGAACACCATTTGTAAAGATACAAGCATTTTGCCATTTTTAATATAACATAGCAGTTTTTCCTGCATTTTCTGTGTGTTAATGGATGTCTGTAGGGTGTTCTCTGATATGCTGTGAATGTATATTATGTGGGTGCATTTGCAGGGTTTTCTTGATTTCAGGTTGAGGTATTTGAGGCTTCACGCCAGGAGAGTGTGACAGAACGTTGAGGTTCTGATAGCCGTGCACAGAGGATGCACTTCTGAACTCTGAGGAGTCAGACAGAGACGTGCTGAGGCACAAGACTGGAATCAACAACACAGAGGAAGAAAACCTCAAGGTTGATGAATACCTTGGAGGCAAGGCTGTGTGGCTGAGACACAGTTGTAGAAAGAATCGTGGAGGATTATGTAGAGCTCTTCCAGGTGGGCATTGAGTGTGTGTGCAGGAGTGCACAAAGGAAGGAACTCTGCCGTGGGTTCAAAGGAAACAGAATCACTGAGGATTCTGGAAGACTCTGCCAGGAGGGCATTGAGCGAGTGCATAAGCGCACATGAGACCAGAGCTGCTGAACGTTTTGTGGGAGAAGAGACTCCGCCAGAAGGGCGTCGAGAAAGGGTGCAGACAGGCACGAGGCGAAGGGAAATCTTTGAGTTATGACACCGAAGGAAGAGTCCACTAAGGGACCTTTACTGGGTTACTGAATACCCAGGAGTACTTAAGAAGAGGCTTGAGAAGAAGGATAGCCAGGAGGGTATCCATTTCATTCTCCATCTGAGGGAGAAGAAGGACAAAATCCCCCAAGGGGTCCGAGTGTTGGTGAAAATCTCAGAAGAGATAGCACACTGTGTATGGGAGAAGACTCTGCAAGGAGCGCAGGAGTCGGAGGAATCCTTTGAGGATTCGAAAGGAGAAGAAAATCTCAGGAGGAGCAAGCGTTTGTATACGCGTAACGAAGACTCAAGGATGAAGAGTTCGCAAAGGAGCAGGCAAATATTGAGATCTTTGAAAGGTTGAAATTCTTCCAAGTCTCGGAAGAACACGCGAAGCTCAGGAAGGAGCAACAATAGCTGTTGGATCGGCGGATAGAAATATCTGGACCGTTGAGTAGTTTACGTCTAGAAGAAGTTCAGGAGGAGCCCACAACAGGAAGAGACCGACAACCGTCAGATCTCATGAAGAAATCCCGCCAGCCGTTGGATCGAGAGACGACGCATGGAGCTTAGATTCAGGAGGAGGGCGCACGAGGAGAACATATTTGGGTCGTCAGATCTGGGCAGATACCCGACAACCATTGGATCTGCAGGAGTCGCACGAGAGTTAACCTCGTGAACAGGAGGAGACAAGTCCCGACAGGCATCAGGATATTGACCATCGGGAAATCAGAGTTCTCGAGGTCATACAAGTTGGGGCATCAGAAACCTTGAATCAGTGATAGAATCTGAGCCGTCCGTCTGAGGAGGGACACGTGTCACGCGATCATCCGTTCCGGAGATCCGAGGCACCAAGCATTGGGACTTTGCAAGTCTTGAAATAGTGGTAGAATCGGAGCCGTCCGTTGGCAGGACACGTGGCGAGCATCAGCGCCATCGGCGTTTGGCACATCGTGAATTCGGCGTTCCCGTGAACAAGAGATCAGGGAAGTCCAGGTCAGGAACCCCAATAAAATCTGAGCCGTCGGTTTACATGGGACAGGTGTCAGGAATCTGACGGAAGTCGCCAAATCGGGATATCAAAGATCCCGGGTACATAGGTTTCGTGCATAGTGGAATCGCGAAACGCGATTTACCGATAGGATCGGAGCCGTTCATTCAGTGGACACGTGGGGAAGATCTAACCCCGAAGGGAGTCCCGATCAGGAACAAAATCCATCGGAGGTTGGAGTGATAAGACTGAGGTCACGGGATAAATGGTCACATGGATCAGGGCTTAGCCTAAAGGCAAATGCGCTAGGAGCATATTGGGGATCAGAAGATCGCGAATCTTAAAGCCATGAGTCGTTCGACACCACAAACGCCGAAACCCCGATAGGAGTAGCCTCGAAGGGAGGTAAGGCCATGGTCACGGGTAGCAGTCATGTGATCCATGATATAGCTGGTAGGGGATAAGGGCACAAAGAGCTCATCGGGAAATTGGATGTGGGAGAGGTAAGAGATTCTTGACAATGGGAAGGATAAAACCCCGAATCCTGATAACAGTTTTCTTGTGGGAAAAGTGTTCACGGTTAAGGCAGAAGACCGTAAGGAGCAGGAGAAGGACCTTTGGATTGGGTGATTGAACAGGGATTCTACTCAGGGATCCAAAGAGACAATTCAGCTCAAAAGAGAAAGGGGAGAAGAGTGATCTTGTGGAGCGGGAGAGCGCGACAAGGTAAGGTCGCGTAGCTCTGCATCAAGTGGTATCAGAGCGGGAAATCTGTTTGTATATTGCAGACAGAGGAGCAGAAGAAGACATAGTTGCTGGAGGACTCTGTAATGATTGTTTGCAGGTAGGCAACGATCACGAAGACAGTCATTGGGACTGTGAGATGAAGCTGGAACACTTAGGGAAGGCAAACAGGAGCATCAACATGGCTACTGAAGGCCATAAACATGCTGAACGAAAGAAACCCGAGCTGAGGAGTGAAATAGAAATGGATAAAGAGCTCGCTGACATAAAGCGAGAGATGGAGGAGCTCGATATGAAGATGCGGTAGAATAAAAAGACGAGATGGGTATATGAGTGGCCCATGCAGAAGCCGAAGGCAAGTTGGCCAGTCAAGCAGTTGATGGTCATGAGACAACGTAAGCTGTTGAGAAAATGGCTAAGGTATGCTAAAAACCTCAGACCCATAGAGGAGGAAGAAATGGTTTACATATGTGAACCAGAGATTGGAGACATTATCGGTAAGGAGAATGATTAGAGATCGCTGAGGGATCTCATAGACTGCCAGGAGGGTAGTGGAAGGTTTCCAAATTKCCAGATGGGCAAGGGAACAGAGATGAGATGGTCTGATGATCTCAAGCACTGCCAGGAGGGCAGAGAAGAAGAAATTCCAGATTTCCAAGAGGGCAACGAGTTGAGATCAACTGAGGATCTCACAGACTGTCGGAGGGACAGCCAAGGAATTTCACATTGCCAGCTRGGCGATGATCAAAGATCACTGCGGGATCTCGAAGACTKCCAGAGAGGCAACAGAAGCATTGAAGACTACCAGGAGGGCAGCAGAAGCGTGTCAAACTGCCAGGTGGGCAGAGATGAGAATTTGGGACTAGCTGAAGGTCTCATGGACTTAGTGGAGAATTCAATTCAGCAAGGGTTGCTGATGAAGATGGGATCAKTTGATCTCATAATCTGCCAGGGAAGCAGTGGAAGCATCCCATATTGCCAGAAAGGCAGGGAAGAGCAGATGAGACTGTCTAAGCGTCTCATAAATTCAAAAGTGAATTTGGATCAGCAGGGGAAGCTGACAGAAGAGGAGGAACATTAGGATGGTGTACTGATGATCGGGGGGATACAAGTATTCCTACCATTTGCCTAGGAGGTGACATAAAATTTTATTGCAGATGCGGCAATATCAGGGGAACAATCACAGCTGATGATGACTGTCGAAGAAGAAGAATTGGAGCAGACATTTGAGACTGCCCAAGCAGATGAAAGAAAAGAGAAGGAGTGTTCTGAGGAACGACTCAATGATTTCATCCAAGGAGTTGAAAGGGAAGAAGCTGTAGCACAAAAGCTAACAGCAGGAGCAGAGGCAGAAGCAGACAAAGAAGAGAGTGAGCATTCCTAGGAATGGCTCAAAGCATTCAGCATTGAAGCTGAAGAGACTGCAATATGGGAGTTTGCAGCAGGAGAAGAAGAGGAAAACGAGCATTCCGAAGAGTGGCTCGATATTTTCAGCCAAGAAGCTGAAAACACTGCAGCACGAGAGATTGCAGCAGCAGATGAAGAAGACACAGACAACATATGTTTTACTGATTTGTGGGATCAATTAGAAGCCCTGGAAGAGAGGGTAAAAGTGCAGGGCATGCACATCCAACAGGTGAAGTTGGAAACGGATGAAGGAGGTTTGGGGGATCATAGCGATCTTCCCGATGGCCAAATTTTTTTGCAGCTGAGGAGACTGCATGAGCAAAACCAGCCACTGGAGCAGCTGGATAAGGTGATCATGGAGATCATACAGCTGATGTTGAAGTCAGCAGGCACTGCCAGCGAGGAGCAGCTGGGCAGAAGGAAAGAGGCAGCAGCAGCAATAGCAGCAGAATGGAGCAGATGGGAAGCTCCAAAGACTGATTTGGGATCCAGGAGGAATTCCAACAGCTACAGGGGAAGCTCATGAGTAGGAGCTCATGATTTTTTCAGCTGTGGAGTATGATGCAGGAGCATCTCTCCATGTAGCCAGCCAGCCAGCCAGACGCGTCAGCACGCACGCATTCAAAGGTTGAAGAGAGGCGCAACCTCATTTAAATTTGTATTAAATGTAAATTAAATGTCTTATGCTGTTGAGCCATAGAAGCCATGCCTTTGCACAGGCTGTAGATAAGATAGGCATTTACTGGGTGTCATGGCTAATATCTAGATCCATACGCTGGACTAGACATCCATTGATTGTAATTAATTAGAGTAGGTGAACCTGGAGGGAACTGCTAAGAGCCCCTAAGGTAAAAGAGATTTTCAGATCTCACTTTGAGTCAAGTAGATGGTAGAGTAGAGAAGAGCGAGAGAGCTCAGGAACACCATTTGTAAAGATACAAGCATTTTTCCATTTTTAATATAACAGAGCAGTTTTTCCTGCATTTTCTGTGTGTTAATGGATGTCTGTAGGGTGTTCTCTGATATGCTGTGAATGTATATTATGTGGGTGCATTTGCAGGTTTGCTTGATTTCAGGTTGAGGTCTTTGAGGCTTCACGCCAAGAGAGTGTGATAGACCGTTGAGGTTCTGATAGCCATGCACAGAGGATGCACTTCTGAACTCTGAGGAGTTAGACAGAGACGTGCTGAGGCACAGGATTGGAATCAACAACACAGAGGAAGAAAACCTCAAGGTTGCTGAATACCTTGGAGGCAAGGCTGTGTGGCTGAGACACAGTTGCAGACAAAATCATGGAGGATTCTGTAGAGCTCTGCCAGGTGGGCATTGAGTGTGTGTGCAGGAGTGCACAAAGGAAGGAACTCTGCCGTGGGTTCAAAGGAAACAGAATCACTGAGGATTCTGGAAGACTCTGCCAGGAGGGCATTGAGCGAGTGCATAAGCGCACAAGAGAACAGAGCTACTAAACATTCTGTGGGAGAAGAGACTCCACCAGAAGGGCGTCGAGAAAGGGTGCAGACATGCATGAGGCGAAGGGAACTCTTTGAGTTCTGACACCGAAGGAAGAGTCCACTAAGGGACCTTTACTGGGTTACTGAATACCTAGGAGTACTTAAGAAGAGGCTTGAGAAGAAGGATAGCCAGGAGGGTATCCATTTCATTCTCCATCTGAGGGAGAAGAAGGACAAAATCCCCCAAGGGGTCCGAGTGTTGGTGAAAAGCTCAGAAGAGATAGCACACTGTGTACGGGAGAAGACTCTGCAAGGAGCGTAGGAGTCGGAGGAATTCTTTGAGGATTCGAAAGGAGAAGAAAAGATTAGGAGGAGCAAGCGTTTGTATGCACGCAACGAAGACTCAAGGACGAAGAGTTCGCAAAGGAGCAGGCAAAGATCGAGATCTTTGAAAGGTTGAAATTCTTCCAAGTCTCGGAAGAACGCTCGAAGCTCAGGAGGGAGAAACAACAGTTGTTGGATCGGCGGATAGAAATATCTGGACCATCGAGGATTTTACGTCCAGAAGAAGTTTAGGAGGAGCCCACAGCAGGAAGAGACCGACAACTGTCGGATCTCATGAAGAAATCCCGCCAGCCGTTGGATCGAGAGAAGGTGCACAGAGCTTATCTTCAGAAGGAGGGCGCACGAGAAGAACATATTTGGGTCATCAGATCTGGGTAGATACCCGACAACCGTTGGATCTGCAGGAGTCGCACGGGAGTTAACCTCATGAATAGGAGGAGAGAAGTCCCGACGGGCATCGGGATATTGACCATCGGGAAATCAGAGTTCTCGAGGTCATATAAGTCGGGGCATCAGAAACCCCGAATCAACGATAGAATCTGAGCCGTTCGTCTGAGGAGGGACACGTGTCATGCGATCGTCTGTTCCGGAGATCTGAGGCACCAGGCATCGGGACTTTGCAAGTCTTGAAATAGTGGTAGAATCGGAGCCTTCCGTTGGCAGGACACGTGGTGAGCATCAGTGCCATCGGCGTTTGGCACATTGTGAATTTGGCGTTCCCATGAACAAGAGATCGGGGAAGTCCAGGTCAGGAACCCCGACAAAATCTGAGCCGTTGGTTTACACGGGACAGGTGTCAGGAATCTGACGAAAGTCGCCAAATCGGGATATTGGAGATCCCGGGTACATAGGTTTCGTGCATAGTGGAATCGCGAAACACGATTTACCGACAGGATCGAAGTCGTTCATTCAGTGGACACGTGGGGAAGATCTAACCCCGGAGGGATTCCCGACCAGGAACAAAATCCATTGGAGGTTGGAGTGATAAGACTGAGGTCACGGGATAAATGGTCACATGGATCAAGGCTTAGCCTAAAGGCAAATGCGCTAGGAGCATATCGGGGATCGAAAGATCGTGAATCTTAAAGGCGTGAGTCGTTCGACACCACAAATGCCGAAACCTTGATAGGAGTAGCCTCGAAGGGAGGTAAGGCCATGGTCACGGGTAGCAGTCACGTGATCCATGATATATCCGGTAAGGGCTAAGGGCACAAAGATCTCATCGGGAAATCAGGTGTGGGAGAGGTAAGAGACTCTTTACAACGGGAAGGATAAAACCCCGAATCCTGATAACAGTTTTCCTTTGGGAAAAGTGTTCACGGTTAAGGTAGAAGATTGTAAGGAGYAGGAGAAGGACCTGTGGATTGGGTGATTGAACAGGGATTCTACTCAGGGATCCAAAGAACCAATTCGGCTCAAAAGAGAAAGGGGAGAAGAGCGATCCTGTGGAGCGGGAGAGCGTGATAGGGTAAGATCGCGTAGCTCTGCATCATTAAGGCATGAATTGTAGATCACAGAAGTATCTTTCATACCACTGTGTCCACTTGTCACTGGTAAGACCATTGTTGATGTATGTCAGGAAGGACACGAAGTTGCTAGGGATGCAAATCAACAAAAGATACTTTGAACAAAGTTAATGTATACGAGGAACCCGCGGTAGAATTGTAGATCACAGATGTTTTCAGTGCAAGATGTATATAGTGGAACAATAAGCAGTTGGGCTCGCAAGCGCTGACCTCGCAACGATGGGCATAAAATTGGTTAAGTATGGAATGGAACAACGGTTGGTCGGATCCGTCTTGTGAGGATATAGATGGAGATGAAGACATGTTAGCTCGCTGTACATAGAAATACGACTAAGTATAAAACTAGAAAGCCATAATGGACGGGAAAAGAAAAATGGAAAAAGAGATAAGTATCTGAGAGTCGGGAAAACCTTTTTTTTTTTTTTCCGTTTATTAATGGCAATGTTTTCGAACCTCTGCTGGCGTCTCACTAGTAAAAGCATTAAGTGCACATCACTGAAGTTCTTTTCCTGCAACATGTATATGACGAAACATGGGACATAGGTGCTAGATACCGCGAACCCGGGGCCTGGTGTCCAAATAACTAGCTAAGTATTGGCCAAGACGAAGTTTTGATATCTATTTCAATACTAGTATCTATCAATGGATAAAGTTTTCATATTTATCTGAATAGTATTCATACTAAGATATATTAATGGATTGTTTCTGTTTCAAATGCAAATGATCTCCCAATTTGCAAGATGCTCCTCGGCTCGCAAATTTTGTTGAAACTAGGAAAATTTTGATTGCAAGATGTACATAGCACAACAAGAAGCATGAATTTGCATTGCGGTCTCAATGAGATAAATTCCTTATCATCTATTCATGTTGTATTCGTTGCAATGACATCAACAAACATCGACTCTCCATAAACATCAATATCTAAATTAAATTAAAGGCAATCAAAATTTGCTGTGACTTTAAGTAATTAAAGCATAAATTGCAAACTATGGAAGTTCCTAGGCTGCAAGATGTATATGAAAAAACAATGGACATATTTGTTTAATACCGCAAACCCAAACATAACTGCCTAAGATTTGCCGAAGAGGAAGTTTTCTGTATTTTTTCCAACAATACTGATATTAGTATATATGCACGGATATTATCAAATAGAACAAGCTGCAATATATCCAACATACTTCACAGGAACATTGCGTCAACATTTCAACTGCCTTGTTGTAACTCATGAATTCATTCTATTTACGGAACCCGAAGAATGGGAGCAGAATGGGTCTTCCAATTTCTTTCTTTAAATACAAAGCCGGCGCTACATAAGTATGGCCTATGAAAAAGTATTTTTATATGTAAAATGTAAAGAAAGAACAGACCATGTTTTATTTAGATTGAAGTAGTGAGCAGCAGAAACAAAAGCTTGTCCTTCATGTTTAACGACACAGGGGAAGAAGGTACAAAATACAATTAAAACAAATACCAGAAATTGGAAAATACTGTTAAGAAATAAACTGAAATTATTCTATATTCAAATAAGATGTGTTACAAAATACAACTGAGGCTATTTGCGACAACGATTGCGATTTCTCCTGCCGTCGACCAATTAAAAATATGTACATTGATGAAGCTTCTTCACACTTTTCTTGACGTTCAAACTCTTTATTCGTAAAAAACAAGTTGAATATCAATTTTGGGTTTTGTACTTAATCGGTGCTACGAAGTACATCTATCCTAGTTTTTTGAATACCTTGTTTCTTCTAGATATGGCCTGCTTGCAATGGCTTATTATTCAACATTCCATTCTTTGTCAAGTATTAATTTCCTTCTGCCGTTGAAAAGTTGGGGTTTAAGGTGTTTTCTTTGCAATGTTCCTGAGCATTCACATCCGAGACAACTTAGAAATGTGATTCAGGCCAATTTCAAAGTGAACAGAGTCATTTTATGTCACAACAATTAAGGTAGGGGAAAAAAATTCAAGTATATAGTGACTGGTATTCTCCCTGTATTTGATCGTTTGTTTGGTTGAGAAGCCTTCCTGAGGATTTGTATGTGGAACTTCTTTTCTTTATTACAATAAATTGGAAGAAATGTCCAACCTAGATGCACAATGAAAATCTATTGAGGTACATAACTTCTTCGGGTAGCTGAGGTGTGGCAAGTGCATCAAATGCTGCAGAATGCACCAACACAGGTCTGGCAAGTGTATCAAATGTTGCAGATGGCATCAAAATATATCTTTCCTCATAGCGGGGGAGGTATGGCGGCCCACAGAAAGGTCTGGAATGTTTGGAGGTGACGCCAAATATGTGGACTCTACAACTACATCCAGAGGAAACCGAACAAACTTTGACAAAGAACATGGCTTTCTGTCAAGTCAGCTGCTAGAGCCACATGCAAGTCATCAAACTATGAAATAGAAACTCTTGTAGTGATAATATGTCGTTTTATCCACCCATACATATTCTTTTACCAGCCTCTGAGGAAGACGAATACTTGTGCGATCTCTACAATTCGATACAGTGGCCAAATTTGTGTTGTTGGAAGAAGCTATATACTTAAACGAAGAACTATCTTACAGGTGACCTAAAAATCCATTACAATTCCCAGCAAGAAAACAAAGAAGTTCAACAAACAAATCTCCAGGCAACCTTTTCAACCAACCAAAGCATCGAACATAGGGAGAACACCAACCAGAACATACTTGTTCTTTGTTTTTTGTCCTCTCTGATTTTCTCTTGTATAACAGAGTTTTTTTTTAACTCAAAGCTCACGTCACATAAAATCAGTCTCTCTTCTTTCATCTGCCCCTCAATTGCATCTCTAAGTTGTCTTACATATCCATGACCAGGAACATCAGAACAAAGGCACCCTAAAGCAGAACTCTTTGATGATAGAGAGAAATGACAATAAGTGTTTAAAAGCAAGGCTGTATGGTCTTCCGTACATTTTGTGTTGATTCATTTTAATGAAAGATGTTCTCGATATTTTCAGTTATTAATGCCAATATTTTTGAATATGTACGTTGAATAGTGACTAGCAACACGTATTAAAATTCCCATATCCGAGCAGATTCTCAAATTTGACATCTAAGATATGCACAATATTAAAGAGGGACATGATGTCAAGGCCTCTATGGGTCACACGTTCGAGAACTATGCTGAAGCTTTTAAGAAAACTAAAATTGCACAAGCAAAAAAAATAAAATAAAAAGTATTTTCGCAAATTCAAAATGCAGGCAAAAAGAAAGTACCAGATCCCATAATATTCGACTGTCTATTCATTTTAATGGCAGATGTCCTCGAGATTTCTAGTTATTAAAGCTGATAATTTCAAAATGCACAATATTAAAGAGGGACATGACATGAAGGCCTCTGTGGGCGACACGTTTGTGAACTATGATGAAGCTTTTAAGAAAACTAAAANAAAAAAAAACACTATTTTCACAAATTCAAAATGCAGGCAAAAAGAAATTACTAGATTCCATAATATTCGTCTGTCTATTCATTTTAATGGGAAATGTCCTCGAGATTTTCAGTTATTAAAGCCCATCATTTCAAAATGCAAAATATTAAAGAGGGACATGACATCAAGCCCTCTGTGGGCGACATGTTTGTGAACTATGCTAAAGCTTTTAAGAAAACTAAAACCGCAAAAGCAAAAAAAATAAAAAAATATATATATTTCGCAAATTCAAAATGCAGGCAAAAAGACACTTTCATAGGTAAGGCACTTTAGTACTCAATGTTATTCAAATTCAATGAAATTTTTATTATTTGAGTAAAGGAGAAAAAACATATGACAACGTAGAAGGAAGGTCATATATGATGGACAACTCATTGGTAGAAGCCATAGCGAGAATGCAAATTGAGTATGTAATAACCGCGGAACTACGTTACGTTTGAGTCTTTAGCTTTCCCTGCCTATTCAAAATAAAAAACAAGGAAGGGTTGAATATTAGCATGTCTATTTATTTTAATGGGAAATGTCCTCGAGCTTTCCAGTTATTAAAGCCCATCTTTTTGAACCTGTCTGGTCGGTTTTGACTTTTGAAAGCATATTTAATGTGTATTGGGAAGCGCTGAATGTAGCGGGGATGGAGCCCTATGTAACAGACGTTACTATTATTTTTCTGTTTTTGTCGACGAGCGTATGCAGAACGTACGTAAAGAAAAGTAATTCAAGAATGCTATTTTTTTTGCACATGAGCCCTTGAAATTCAAATAATTCGCAAGTCTGATTGTTTGTTTGTATATCGCGAAACTATCTGTGTTATTTGTAGGACACTGAACAACAGTGGCCGAAGTTAAAGCCCGCCACCCCGAGAACCCGTGATCCAAAAAATGCTTACTATTTTTTTTTGTGGTTTTTTGTCTACCAGGGTATGTAAAACAACGTACGTAAAGTAAACTATTTTGACAATGCTAATTGTTTTGGACATGACGGCCTTCAAATTCAAATAGTCCGCAAGTCCAATGGTCAATTTTTATATCAGGAAACTCTCCGATTGTCAGTTTTTAGCCGCCCACCCCGAGAACCTGCAATGCAAAAAATGGCTAAGTATGGGACGAGGGCTCCGTGCATGCTTTATATATCTATTTTATAAAATTACATATTTCCTATGTTTAATTTATGTTGTCCAGGAAACCTATAATTTGATAAATTTCAATGTCTTCTGTCCAGGAGCCCTTCCTTTAAAGAAAACTAATTCGGAAATGCTAATGTATACACCATAGTTCGATACAACCTATCCTCCAAGCCGCGTCCATAAAACTGGCTAAGTATGCAACTGAACGATGGCCGGTCAGAATGATCACGGAACTCTCCGTGCTATTCACAGGGCACAGAACAACATAAGCCCAATTTTCAGCTCACGACCCCGAGAACCCGCGATCATTAATCTATGCTGTCCAGGAAACCTATAATTTCATAAATTGCATTCTCTTCTATCAATGAGGCTTTTTTTTTAAAGAAAACTAATTCAGGAAAGCTAATGTATACACCACACATGACCTATCATAGTATGCAACTGAACTGTAGTCTCTTGGTATGACCACAGAAGCGCGAGAAACTAGATTCAAACGCAGTTTACAACAGTAAAGTAAAAGGGAGATAACAACTATATCTCCCACACAACAAAAGGCAATTTCATAACTATGAAACCGTAGTAACACTGAATCCATGGAAAACGCATCGACAGCTATGAAATATATTTTGAGTTTGACAAACTCTGCTTCAAAGCATAACAGATGCAATTGACATCGTCTGCAATTCTTTACTCTGTTATTTTATCTTAAAAAGCCCAATTTTCATCTCGCCACCCCCAGATGCTGTGATCATTAACCTATGCTATCTAAGAAACCTATAATTTCATAAATTGCATTCTCTTATGTCCATGAGGCCTTCTTTTAAAAAAAACTAATTCGACAAAGCTAATGTATACATCGAACACGACCTGTCATAGTTCGATAGAATCTATTCGTGAAGCCACTTCCATAAAATTGGCTAAGTATGCAACCGAATGACGGTTGCTCGGAATGACCACAAAAACACGACAAACTAGAGTCAAATGCAGTTTACAACAAAAAAGTAAAAGGCAGAGAACAACTATATCTCCCACACAACAAAAGGCACTCTCATAACTATGAAACCATAGTAAAACAGAATCCATGGAAAACGCATCGGCAACTATGAAATATATTTTGAGGCCGACAAACTCTGTTTCAACGTGTAACATATGCAATTTACATCGCCTACAATTCTTTAGTCTGTTATTTTATCTTAATAGTATTCTATGCAAACCGAAGTGCAAAAAAATGTAACCAGAGATCCAACCGCAGATGCAACATCCCAACATTGCAAACCCTGGGCAAACAAGAAAAAGCACCAAATAAGAACCCAGCCAAGAAACACCAAAAGGCCCAAGTGCAGGCGCAGGACCGGAACCCTGCAAAGTTGAATCAAGCAACAATAAACAACATACAACAAAGAAAGGAACAAGCAACAACCACCCCCCAGGAACGAGGCTCTTCCAATCGCGGCTGTAGAAGCCCAAACGTGCAAACTGCAACAACACGAACAGGCAAGCAAGAACAACAAGAACATGCAAATAATAAATCAGTGCCATGAAAAAAGCAAGCATGGACCAGTGAACCAACAATGCCGCTGGAGCATATAAATTTTAAAAACGAAAGAAAATGTCTTGTAACAAGCCTGTTAAGTAACCATTCAACATTACCAAGTCTGTTAGGTAAACATTTAAGTCTTGTAGAAATGCACTGTAAACATTTAAGAAAAAAATTCAATGTGGCAGGTCTCTGACGTATCCCAAATAAATTCATATATTTTTTGTAACAATAGTTCGAACACTAGAGAATGTATTGCAAAGCCAAACTCTGGATATGCCACCATATCAAACATTGCCATAAATTTACCTAACATAAAATGCTAAACCAAACATTCGAATTAATGGTAGCATTAATCCACCTTCGACGAATGCATAACAAAATTTATGATTAAAAAAAGACCATATACTACCAAATACTTTGGAAATGCAAACATATTTTACATTGGGAATAGCGAAGGTGGCAATAAGACCTCCAATATTTTGTCCAATCATATCTTGACAAACATGATACTTTTTATTATATAAAAATCGATGTTTTCACTTCCCTTGTTCCAATGATAAACAATAGGGAAATATTTCTGGTCAATGCACAAGCTAATACTAGGTCAACGATTTATCGATCACTATAATACCTCTATGCCTACGACAGAGACTAATAACATCTTAATAATTTACATGTATATCATAATCTATATTATATTTAATATAACACTGCTACATACAAAATGCCTAAAACATAAGATCAATCGATGATAATAACCCCACACATATATATGAATTGTCTTTTCTCCGACATTAAATTGTAAACTAATCTATACTGTATGGTATATATATATATATATATATATATATATATATATATATATATATATATTCTTTCTCTAACTCTGAATTATAAACTTTTTAAGTATAAAATCATGTTCGACTTCAAACAAAATTTTAAAACATTTAATCTGTTTTGTATGGCTATTATATATATATATATATATATATATATACTTTCTCTAACTCTGAATTATAAACTTATAAACTTTTTAAGTATAAAATCATGTTCGACTTCAAACAAAATTTTAAAATGGTAAAAAAAGTAGACATAAATCTTATGTTTCACCAAAAGGTGCTTTCTAGATTCATTTTGACCACTATAATATAGATAACAGATTCTTGCATGTATTACATCTAATCTCGTCTAACATATTTCACTATCTCCCATTCAATTCCCTAGGTTTGTAGATTTTTTTTAATAAGACAAAACAATCATTTTAGCTTAAAACAAAAGAATATTTTGGAAGGAAAGTTTAATTTTAGTTTACGTTCTCAATCATTTTAGATTAAAAGAAAAGAATCTTTTGGAAGGAAAGTTTAATTTTAGTTTACGTTTGAATTGGTAAATACAAGGATGATAATCTAGAATATGTTTACAATCTCCTTGTACTTATTTATATTTTTAATATGTAGATTTTTTAATTTCCAAAATTTTAAATATTGTTTTTTTTTTTTTAATTATTGATATGTTACAATGTTTTTGTATTTATTTATATTTTTAATATATAGATTTTTTAATTTTGAAAATTTTAAAGAATAATTTTAATTTTAATTTAAATTGATTAAAAAAAATACATAAGAGTTTGTGAACATTTGATTAATTTGTATTAATATATATCTTTAATATTTAATTTTTTAAATATTTAATTTTAAATAATTATTTATACTAAATTAATCAAATTTTCTATTATTAAAAATTTAAATAATTAAATATTTATTTTTTAATAAACTTTTATAAAACATTTTAATAATTAATTAAAAATGTTTCTTCCTAGAATTCAGAATCCTTTGAAAAAAATTCTTAACCTTATTTCAAGTTTGATGTGTTACTACTTTAAATTGAAAGTAACCTAGTATAATAATTATTTATTTCAAAATGGAAATTAATCCCATGTAATAATGATTTCAAAGTTCAAACTTCTAAAATGAGGTTTTCCTCTTTTTTTGTTTTTTCAAACCATGCTTTCCTCAACCCTTTGTTGCAAATTAGATAATGAAACTTTTTAATGTTTATAGATTTTTAAATCTTCTCAATAACTTTTTGTTAATGAATATTTTTCAATATTTTGTGGGAATGTTTTAAGTATAATTTGTGTGAGTTTGTTAATAAATATTTTATGAAAACGTTATATATATAGTTCCCTAAATATAAATAAAAAATAGTTTTTAGCTCAACATTTCAAGTGTTTTTTGCAGGTAGCATATTGAATAAATTGACATAAAATGTAGATAACATGAAAAAACATTCATAATGTAGATTATTTCACATTGTTCTAGTTTTTTGTTTTCTCTCTAGCTTGTTGATTAGCTTCATCTTCGATATCCATAGGGACTTAGTACTCGGTTTCGTCCTTTCCCTCCCTTCCATGAATGGAGCTTTGACTGCCATTGTTGTTGGAAGCCAACAGAAAATTGTCCATATACTGTGCTAAAATCATAGTTCACAACTTGTCACACTCAACCTCTATCGAATCTAGGTAACCCTTGAAACTGAGAAGAAGACTTGACACATCTACATTGTGAGAAATGTTGGCCTGTTCTAACTCTGCAACTTTGGTCGTGAGAACTAATATGACACTATTGTTCTCTTTCCCAATTTCCTCATGCCTTTGAAGGATTCCCCTGATCTCCTGAGTGTCTTCTCCTGCCATTGCTTCCCTATGTTGGTCCTGTCTTAAAGGGAATGACCACCTCAAACGCTGATCCTAGAGAGATTCCACAACTTGGCGAAATGCCCCAGGCTTCCCAAAATCCCTCTTGAAACTTGAGAAGAACATTTTCTAACAAATGCCAATTGAGAGCATACTTCCCCTTGCTCTTAGCAACCATTACAACAAATAGAGATTCTCGTAGTAAACCACCTCCGCCACAAAAAACCTAGGGAGAATCCTCCACCATCTAACCACGATGGCAGTTCCCCCCTTCGAATCCACCCTTGACCAACCCTATAGGTTGCATAGAAGATGCCAGTTAAAAACACAACAATTCCCATATGCATCCCCCCATTCTACCTTCATCGGTTTATCACCCTCGCGAACCATTGCAACAATTAAATGCATGTTTGCTTGCATGTGAATGTTGTCCCTCCACTAACTTATAAACATGTGCACCCATATGAATAGCCATGCTAAATTTCCTACGAAGTCACATGTCATCGATTTGAATTTAATGGAGTGATCTGCCATTGTCGAACTAGGGGATAGTGAGAGAATTAAAATCCTTATTTTGCACCATTTCTCCAAATGCAGAGAGGATGTTATCTTGGCCCAGACATCTGCTACTTTATTCAATGATCTCCAGATATGCTATATGGATATGTGGTCAAATTGAGAAACTATTTATTTGATTTGAGCCACCAGACTTTGTAATTGATTCCCTCCTAGATTCGAATTAAATTTAATGTCTTGAATAATGATCATAGAGCCTTTGAAGATCATCGATGCCTTAATTTCCCAATATTTGACAATATTTAGTCCACACCATAAAGAGTAGGATTCAAAGAGATTGTTAGAGCCCATCCCAAGCCCTTAGGTTTAGTGAACCAACTCGTTCCCTTGGGATCATGAAGATTCCCACTCGCTCCTTTTGCCCCTAATATTAAATATTAATTGTATTGTTTTCAAATAATTAAGAATACATCTTAAATCTTATTATAATTAACTTTATTCACAACTCTAACTTTACATATTTTTAAATAAAACAAATTTCAAAGATAAATGGTTGTCATTTTAAAATTAATTATGTTTCTTTTCTATTTTAAGATACCTTGTATATATAATAAAGTTCATACAATCCACTATTAATTGCATTATTAATTGTATTATTTTGTAAGAGTCAAAGATGTAAAATTGTTCATCTTCACCCCTCATACTCATGTTACACACCTTCACCCCTACCCTAGATTAATGTTGACCTTACATATAAAGTAAAGTACATATACCCAACATTAATTGTGTTCTTGTCAAAGAATCATTAAGGATGAAAATTATACATCTTCACCCCTACCCCACCCTATATTTTTAGATCAATTTTAATCTTCTCCTTCAATATATCCTACATACAAACTAAAGTGTACACAACCTAATGTTGAGCGTACTTTTGAATATGGTGTAAGTAATGTTTCATAAACCACCTTGTCTTACCATTATTTGTATTCAAGTGGGACTATTATTCATGTGTGTTGACACGATCAACATAAAATGAACAACATGGATATCTCCTTTTTAATTGGTGTATGGTATTCGTTGTTAAGCCCTAGAAAAAACCCCATGTTATGCATAAAAACCCTTATTTAGCCCTATATATTACATTATTACATTTATAATGTTATATTTGTATGTAGGCTAGAACCCTTCATTGCACCCTTTCATTATAATTGTACCCTTTGTCTCCTATATATATACCAAGAAGACCTAGTCTTAGGATCATCATATCTCATCTCATAATGTATTATGAATTGGATATATTTTAAACGGAGGTTTCCCCCTCGAAGTGGATTGTATTCATTGAATTTTTATCCTTTTTAAGGCATTGGATCATAACATTTGGTATCAGAGATTACGATCCTAGGTTTTATCTTCTCCAATTGAGATTGTGAATAAATGTCTAGAAGGATATCTTCATTTCTTTGCATATGATAAAAAAACACAATGGGTCAAGTGGTTTCCCTTGGCGGAATGGTGGTACAACACATCCTTCCATACTTCATAAAAAATGTCCCCATTTTTATCACTTTATGGATATCATCCTCCATCCATCGCATAACCCTTGAAATGAAATACAAAGGTTCAAGTAGTGGAGTACCACATAGGGAGCCAACAAGAGGTTCTCAAATTATTGATGGAAAACTTGGTTATGGCACAAAATAGGATGAAACAACAAGCAGATCAACATCGCAGTGAAAGGGATTTTGACGTGGGGGATTGGGTATTTCTGAGGCTACAACCATATAAACAGATGTCTCTCAAGAAACAAAAGAAGGAAAATAAATTAGCACCCAAATATTATGGCCCCTATATGGTTTTGCAAAGGATTGGAAGTACGACTTACAAATTGGAGTTGCCTCCATATTCACATGTACATCTAGTCTTCCATGTTTCTTGCTTAAAGAAGTTCATCAACAACAAGATCCTAGTCTAAACTATTTTACCAGAGATTAATAAAGAAAGGAAAATCATACTAGAACTAGAAACAATCCTTGAAACAAGGATTAAGCAGTTGAGAAATAGAGCAATTATAGAGTACCTAGTCAAATGGAAGAACGTACCAGTGGAAGAGGCGACATGGGAAAACTATTTATGGCCCACACCCATCTGTTGGCATGTTGGACAGGTTTCTCCTACCCTACACATGCATGGACCCACACATTTCAAATTATCAATATTATTCTAAATCAAAATCAATTTAAGTTTCTTTTTATCACCATTTATCCTCCATAGATTTCACTACCATATTCCATCGTGGAGCTCTTTCCTAACAATCCCGATCATGAATATTTCTCCCTGTATCACTGAGATTATTGATATCATTTGTAGCATAAGTATAAATAATGTAAAGCATCCAAGAATTATCAAATGCAAGTATACAAATTTAGTTATGCTTCCACAACATACAATTTGGCTTCCATAGTCCCTCCCTTTCATGCAAATAACTCCCCCCAAGATCCCTATAGGTCCTATCAACTTGTCACAACTCATACTTTTTAAAAATAATTAGTAATCATCTATCAGTATGTAACGTCCCCCAACTTAACTGAAGAACATTCCTTGCAGAAAATACACATAAATTTGAAATTGTTCAGTTAACTAAATTCCTGTAGCTTACCAACTACGAATTATACACAAATTTAACCATTGCAGATACTAATCATTTAAATGCAACAACATCATGCTATCTAACATGGATATCTCCTTCTCATTGAGACAAACCATGTGTGCAACAACCTTTGTACTGTGCATGACAACTATTCACCATGTTTGCGCAACAAACTTTGTACTGCACGTGACAATTCGAGCATTGCATTGAAATACATTATCGTTACTACTAAAATCGATTAAAAAATACATTTAAACCTCAAATTACAAACAACATGATAATCAAGATCAAACAATTGTCCATACTAGTTAAAAAACTAAATGCAACTAATAATTTCACCACAACAACATATAATTCATTCTCATGCATAGAGTAAAACACACAACAGTTAAACTCATACATTAACTTAGGAAAATAGATAAACACTTATAAATATTTTTAAAATAGTTGTGCAACTAGATGCTTGGGAAGGACACTCCACCCAACCGTAGACTTGTTGTTCCAAATTTCAACAACAAGTCACCCCTAAGATGGGGCTAGGAATCTACAAGAAAAGGGTGTCTCTCACAGTCCACTCACAACTCAATATCCTACAACCCACTGGTATTATCCTACAACCATCCCAAATTTCCTCCATATCTCTTCCTCTCGACTTCCCCAACCCAAGGAATGTACCCCTTCGCTGCTCTCAGTCCATTGGGCATCCCATTCATTTATCATGGTCTCTCTGGAACATGTAACTAGGAATCTCTCTACTGGGAACTCAAGGGAAACTCATTGCCAGGAAAATTACCAGCAACAACAACAAACACTTGTTTTTATAATGAAACTCACACAAGAGTTCACTCTTCAATCCTAACAAACTGGCTCTTCAATCTGTAGATCCAAAGTTCTYCCAATTCTCCACCACGCTCCATAATTTTCCCAACCTTCTTACTCTATCTCCAATGCTCTTTTTTCCTACTCTCCACTCGTTGTTCATGTAAAACTCAATGTGTAAAAACTGTTTGTCACTTCCCATACACATTTCCTCTATTTTCCAAAGAAAATTGACTACTCACTCTGCACAATTTTTATTGTAATTCAACTCCCCCATGCTCTCTAATAAATATGGGTTGTGACTCTCATTCCCACCCTCTTACACGAGTTTAATGATTGGGCTCTCATACACTCAAAAATAAAATTAGAAGTTATTCCCAATGATAATAAAATTAAGGAAAATGGGTTGAATCAATATCCATAATTAATTCCCCCCTTGGACCCCTCTTAGACACTCTCTTCTCTTGTGGAAAAATCATCCCCAATCTTTTTCCATATCCCCCAACAACTGGAATCAAGTTTTATTTATTTAAAAACAAAAAATATATTCACACATTACATTGCTTGGCCATAGCCACATTCATATCTACATTATGCATAAATTAAATTGGGGATTATAGTGGGGATGCTACATTCCCCCACCCCTACAATTGTGCACTTTCCTTGGTGCACAACACCATGTCAAATACATATACAAATTTGCATCACATTACAATAATCAGAAAAGAAAACAAAATTATGCAATTTTTACCCTCCAACAACAGTCCCAATCAAAATCTCATATTTCTCTCAACTTGCTAACCCAAGGAATGTGCCCTCTTGACTGTTCCTAGTCCATATGGATGCACCATTCTTTTATCAGGTTTGTCAAAGTAGGTGACCATAATTATGAGATGTGTTTCCAAAACTTTAGCTACCCAAAAATGGAGTCTTGCATTTTCAATTTATGTTTCCTTCAAAATTGACAAAAATATGTGGGCATTCCTCCTACATAGTCTCTTCATGCTCCCATGTTTCATATTTAAGACCAGATCATGTACATTGAACCTTTACCAACCCTATGCTTTGTTCCTGAGCACCTTGACTTTCCGGTCTAGGATGCATACTGGTTCCACCCAGAAATCCCCTTCATTTTCCACCTGGATCATAGTCCAACCAATTATGTGGTTAGAGTCGGACACATAGTTATTTAATAATGATACATGGAATACATTATGCACTCTCATGGATTCAGAAAATGCTAGCATGTATGCAACTGACCCTATCTTCTCTATTATTTCAAAAGACCCACAATATCTTGCTACCAACTTTGGGTAGCATCCCAATATTAGCGAACTTCTTTTCTCTTTCACTTTTAGAAAAACATGTTCGCCTACTTTAAAATCTATAAAAACTATGTTCTTGTCTGCATAACTTTTTCTTCCTCTCCCGAGTAGACTTTAAATTATGCTTGATCTTTGTCATATGATTTTCCATTTCTCTCAACAAATCTGGCCCAATGATAGCTCTGTCTATTGGGTTATCCAAGCTCACTGGTGTGTTGCACTTTTTTCCATACAGTGCTTCAAATGGTCTCATTTTTAACTAGGCTTGATACCCATTATTGTAAGCAAACTCTACTAAGTGGATGTAGTCTTCCCACTTTGATGGTTGGTCCATCACATACATTCTGAGCATGCCTTCAATGATTTTGTTAGTCCTCTTTGTTTTTCCATCTGAATCTGGGTGATACTCTGTACTGAGGTTTAAGTTTGTTCCAAAGCCTTTGAACAAACCTTTCTAAAAATTATATGTGAATTTTGGATATCTATCTGAAACAATTTCCTTAGGCATCCCATGTAGTCTGGAAACTTCTTTCATGTACGTCTCCGCAATATTTTCTACCTTGTGTGTTGTCTTCACAGGAATAAAATGTGTTTCCTTGGTTAATTTATCTACCACCACCATGATGGAATCATGTTGCTTCACTGTTCTGGGAAACTTTGTAATAAAACAAGTGTAACCACTTCCCATTTCCACTCAGGAATGAGAAATGGTTGAAGTAGTCCCTGTTGATAATTTTGTAGCATCGGGAGGCATTCCCACTTATGGATTGTGGTGAGAATACCTTCCTTGCTAAGAGGGAGTGTTGATTTTTTGTAGCTTAGGGAATATATTATCACATGACCCTAGGTGTTGAGAATGTGGGAATCATCGTGGGAACCACATCACACTCTCAGTTTGGCGAAAATACCCTTTGATTTGAGTGGGGGCTTCATGGGTTTGGTGATGGGATTTATGGGATTGTGTTGGGGATTCACACCCATAAGAAAAGCCTATTTTGATGTTGACTTGTGGAGGGGATTCTATGTTGACCCCCGAGGATTGTATATAAAGAAGAGAGTTCACTGTGACATTGCATATCATGTAGAGTGTGTGGAGATGTGATGGAGCTAGCATAAGTGAGTATGCACTTGTGCTAGGAGGATTGGTGATCTTAACAAAGGGGAAGTCTGCAAGGTGGCAAATTTGGCCCAAGAGAGAAGCGAAGAAGGTCGCACGTGTGGAGTGAATTTTTCGTACCATACACGGTTTATAGGAGGATGAATCACATATATACATGGGTTGCAGATGAACAAATCATGTATAGGGTATACACAGTTTACAGGAGAGAAAACAACGTATGTACGTGGGTTTCCAGTTGGTGAATCATGTACCTGAGTTTTCTGGGAAGGTATAGATCCGTACAAGCTGACATGTGACATCATTAGGTCATATAGGTGATCTACAACAGATTCGTGGGCATAGGATATTTCCAAAATATTGTTGAGGTTTGGTTTTCTGATTTTTATATTGGAGAACAAGGGTGTTCTCAATTTTGGTGACTTTGGAGGACAAGGTTGTCCTTGGATTTTGGTGATATTGTATTGGCTGAGAGGGATGGTTTTTCCCTCATAATTTTTTATGTTAACAAGATTACTGAACAAAATTATTGTGTCTCTTGTGTATTGATGATTCATCTATGATCTTGTTGTTTTCACTGCATATGTTTTCAATCAATAATTCCAGTGCAAAGTTGTTCAGTGATAGTTAGATTACTAGGAAGAAATTTTCAGATCTAAAATTAGTCACATAGAGTTGCATGTGAAAATTGACAGTCCCATTGAATGTCTATGCTCTGTTTTCACCTTTTTACATTCTAGGAACCTAACAATATAATTATCCACTTCTTTGTTTATTCTCAGCCAAAAGTATTGGCTTTTTACATCTACAATTATCTCCTGATATCCTGAGTGCCCAAGATATGGCACATTATGTCTTTCCCTTGGAACTATATTTTTTAGCTCTCCGGAATTTGGCACATATATTTTTCCTTTGTACATGAGGATTCCACCCTATTTCAACTCATAATAATCAATTTTCTGTTGTAAATTTCCTTGCTGTAATGTCTCTTTTATTTTTAGATATTGTTGATTTGAATTTGCAGCCTCTAAAATCCTGTCTCTTAAATCTATGTTGAACATGATAATGGATGGAATATGCATTTCACGAGCTCTTCTGTTGAGTGCATCATCCATTTGATTTTCCTTACCTTTGATATGCTTAATTTCAAAGTCATATTCACTTAGAAATTCCATCCATCTAGTTCATCTAACATTTAATGTTGGTTGTCCAAATAAATGCTTTAGACCACAACGGTTTTTTCTTCACTCAAATATTTGATCCATAAGGTAATGTCTCCACATTTTTAATGCATGAACAATTGTCACTAATTCCAAGTCATGTGTAGCATAATTCCTTTCATGCTCTTTTAGTTTTCTAGACTCATAGCACACCACATGATATTTTTGACTAAGGACTCCCCTGATCCCATCCTTGCATGCATCCATGCACACTACAAAGATTCATCTGGATTTGTAATATTTAATATGGGTGCACTTGTCAATATGTCCTCTAGCTACTAAATTTTTTTTCACACTTGGAAGTCCATTCAAATTTCACTCCCTTCTTTTGCAAAGAAGTGATTGGGCTTGCAATATTTGAAAATAATTTTATGAATCTTTGGTAATAACTGACAAGATCCATGAATAATTTTACCTCTATCACATTTCTTGGCGTTGACCATCCTCTAATGGCCTCTATCTTCTTGGGATCAACTGGTATCCCATCTGTTGATATAATATGCCCCAAGTAGTGAATCTTCTTTTGAAAAAACATGCACTTACTTAGTTTGGCATACAACTTGTGCTCTCTCAAAATTGCAACACCATTCTTAAATGTTTCTCCTGCTCTTCTTCTATCCTTGAATAGATGAGTATATCATCTAGGAACACAATAAAAAACTTGTCCAGGTACTCCTTGAACACTCCTTGAACACTCCATTCACCAGGCACATGAAAATAGCTGGGGTATTTGATAGTCCAAAAGGAACTACTGTAAATTCATAATTCCCATATCTTGTTCTGAACATTGTCTTGCTGATATCCTCTTCCTTTATCCTCATTTGATGATAACTTGATCTCAAGTCAATATTGGAAATGATTCTTTCATATTTTAGTTGAACAAATAGATCATCAATCCTTGGAAAACGATATTTATTATTTATTGTGACCTTATTCAATTGTTTGAAATCAATACACAACCTTAAGGTTCCATATTTCTTCTTCACAAAAAGAAATAGGGCTCCTTAAGGTGACACACTTGGGTGAATATACCCCTTCTTTAACAACTCTTCAAGCTGCATTTATAACTCTTTCAATTCTGGTGTGCCCATTCTGTAAGGTGTCTTGGACATTGGGGAAACTCTCGACACCAAATAAATAGAAAAATCAATGTATCTCTTTGGTGGAAATCCTATAATTTCCTCGAAAAAATCTTCAAAATCTTTCAAGACTGGATGGTCTTCAATACTTTCCACTTTATCTTTGTCTGCCTCTTCCATATGGGCTTAAAAAATTTGAAATCCCTTTTTGAAACTCTTTTTTAGATTCAACTCTTGGAATTCCTTGAATCTTTCTCTATTTTCCTCCCTCATCAAGACAAGTTATTGCCTTGTTGTAACAGTCTAGGATAGCATGGTGTTTTTCCAACCGATTCATGCCAATTATGAAATCATATTAACCCAATGGTATGATGTTCACATCTGCCTTTTTTCTGAGTCCATTCATGTCTATTGGTAACTATTGAACCAATTCATTGATCTTTCTCTTAGCCCCTACAACTAACTCAACTAACCAATATTTCTTATGCTTACTCCTTTGCAAGTGAAATATTTCAACAATGTTAGAGTTTATGTAACCATGGATAGCTACAAAATCAATTAAAATTATTATGGGATCGTTATCAATCTTACCTTCCACTTCAATCATGGGGGATTGATACTCTTGTTTCTTGTTGTTCAAGGCTACATAAATCCTTGGCATGCTTCCTCCCATATCTTCAACTGTTTCAGCCTCCTGAATGTTGTGGAAAATCCTCATTCTTTCACCTTTGTGAGGGAAATCCCTATATAAGTGATTTCCCTCACATCCCCAACATTGAACACGATGCTACCTTGGCCTTTTCCCAAATGAATCTTCTATCTTGTGCTCATTTTGGGTTGACTATCCTTGTTTATTTGCCTAGGAGTTGTTCTTGAAAAAGGGTGGTTTAAAACCTTTATGCATTTGATCCCTCTTTCCTTTCATATTCTCATTGCAAGATTTTTGGAAGACTGGCCTCCCTCTACTTTGTCATAAATATGCTTTGCTCTCTTTATGGTCTCCTCCAAAGTCTTGGGGTTATCATATTGTATATTTTCACTATAGAAGGAGGGTAACCCACTCAAAAATATTTGGATTTTGACTTTTTCATCCTTGATGAAGCCAACATACTTCAAAAACTCAAAGAACCACTTCTCATATTCATCCATTGTCATGCTTCCCAACTTGAGTTCAAAGAACTCTTTCATATTCCTCTCATAGTAACTCTTTGACAAATATTTCTCCTGGAAGTATCCTTTGAACAACCTCCATGAGATCTTCCTCTCATCAAGGTGTTTTTCTTGCATTAGTTTATCCCACCACATGGATGTCTTTCCTTGCAAGTGGTAGGTTGAAATTATTGTTTCTAACCTGGAGGGATAATCACGCAACTGGAAATATTTATTCATTTCCAATAGCTAGGCCTTGGCCTCTTCTCCCTTTCTATGCTCACCATTGAAATTTGGTGGCTTGATTTTCCTGAGTTCACCTTGCAAGATTTTTGCCTTAGGCCTTCTCCTCTTCCTCTTGATAGGGGACACACTTGGGATAATCATGAGCCTTGAACTTGCACAAGCTCTCCTAGTGGATTTCCCTAGGGAATTATGGAGTCTACTCATGCTCCTTGACTTCCTGTCATTCCCATGCTCATTCCTTCTCCTATGGGATTGGGATGATGTCACTTGTCTAGCACTAGTTGCTTGCTTTTTTCTAAAGTCTTTATTGGATTACCTCTGTAGCATGTTCAAGATATGTAGTATCTTTTCTTGAGATTTCATAATACTTTCATTATCAACCCTATAGATGTATACTTATCTGTGCAGGATTCTCACAATTACATTCTATTTTCTATATCTTCTTCCATTAGACTATGTCTCAACATTTCCCATGCTAACATGTAGACCTCTGACCTCTTCCTCATGGTTGTAGGACCCTTGGGAATCCTCCATGACTGTGGTTCTCATACAAGAACCAAACTTTCTTCCTTTACCTCTAATTTATGCAAGAAAATGTACATGCAAATAAATTTTTGTTAGACAAAAATATATACATACACAACTATGGAAAATAATGCATAAAAGTTTCTGCTCTTTAATTACACCAATCATCTTCTTTTGCATTGACTATAACTTAAACTACCCAAATCAATTTTATGGGTTGATATATGGATCCTCCTCTCTAAGATATTTCCAATGACTATTTTATTTCTCAATTTCGAGCTCTGAGAAGAAAGTTATAGTCATCTAAATATTGCTAATTCACCCCTTTTGCACACTTTTCATTATGGTGCAATTAATCCTATAAACCAACTTATGTTACTTGTAGGAGTAAATATCTCAGGAACTAGGGAATTTTTTTTATGAGACATAGATAACAATGATGACAAGAAATTCTCAAAAACTCTTAGATTTTCAATCTAATTCTCCATTCAAAAACTACAACAATTTGGAAATGACAACTTGTCCTTTTCACCCCTTTTTCCAGACTTGGAATTGTTAGCCAAACTAAGCACTTATATAAAAACTTCACTAAACCAAATTTGTCTAGCTTGATGAGTATACAAAATGTCTAGTATATATTTTTTTCTATATTTTCCATCTGGGGACCCTTTTCCTCCTCAGAAAGTCTGAAAAATCCCAAAAAAGTGGCCCGAAATAGTTGATTTTTCCCTGCTTTAGCATCCCCATTCCCAACCCCTTAGAATAAAACCAATTCATTCACACACTATTTTCATGTATTATTTTCTATTACTCTTTACAAGTTTGAACAATAATCATTCTCTTTCCACTAAGCTTGACCCTGATCTTAAAAAACATGTAATTTGCATTTACCGGAAAATCAGAGCATAATTGGGCAGTGGCCCTCTATGGAACTTTTGTAGCCGTCCTTACTATGGAAAAACCTAGAAGTTTCATCTCAATCTAACATGATCTACTCCAGTTATTTCAAAAATATGTTTTTGGCTCCAGTGATCCAGATGGATATCGGTGGCCACCCACATATTCCACTGGCTCAAAGAACAATTTTCCATTTTGGCAGTTTTTTACAGTTGTTCGAGTTCCAAACTTCCAGGGCCGTTTTGAGGCCCTAAATGACATTTTTTTGGAATTTTGTGGGGCAAGGGGGGGAAATTGCCAAACCCTGACCCCCAACGGATGTTGTACTTCTCGGATAAACCTTTTCGATGAGGTATCGAATGCCCCAAACAAATATCGTATGCAAAATTTACACCCTCGGGAAGTTGACGTATCAACTACCCCCATCGGGGCCCGCAAACCTTTTGGCCTTTCATATTTCGGGGTTCGGGTTTTGGATTTTCATTATGTTAAAAAGGCCTTTGGAGCCTCATTGTAAACATCATCATCTTCTTGCAAATGAGCGTAGCTGTCACATCTCTTCGCAGAGATAAGATGCCACCATTCTAGTGAGTTCATTCACTTTGTATTTTTACAGTTCTGTACATTTCACTCATTAATAGAAATTGTGTATTATTGTATATCTGTGCCGCTTGTTATATATTTGATATATCTTTTTCATATTATTGGTTCTCTTGAAATATCTCTGTATATTTCTTTGTTATATCTTCACTCTCATTTTGTGCTCAAAATAATCCAGATCATCCAGATTTTTTTTTTTGAGACTATAAGATAATTTTTCCTATGTGGTATCCTTCGTATCTTCCTTTTTGAATCCCACGCGCACATCAATTATGTATTATGCTCCAATATTCATCGCACTCCAGATCCACAATGTGCAACACCAATATTTAGCGCATGCCCCACACACCAATATTAAGTGTGCACAACTTCTATACTGCACACCAATATTCAATGTGCACAAATTTTATACTGCGCACCAATATCCAGTGCGTGCAACTTTTTTTTTTTAAATTGCTCACTAATATCCACTGCACGTGACTTTTTATGCCACACACCAATATCTAGTGTGCACAACTTTTTATGTCGCACACCAATATCCAATGCGCATGAATTATTTATGCCGCACACCAATATCTAGTGTGAACGATTTTTTTATGCCACACACCAATATCTAGTGCACATAAATTTTTATGCCACACATCAAAATCTAGTGCACATGGATTTTTTTATGTCGTGCAACAATATTCAATGCACACAAATTTTTATGTCATGCAGCAATATCCCGTGCACACTTCTGATTTTGTAGCACACAACACCAACATTTAGCACACACAATGTGCACCATCATGAACATCATGAAAATTCTTGAATCATGTGTCTATTTCTAATCCAGTCACTTAGAAGTCGAAATAACCCCTCCACAGCAACCATTTTGAGTGCAATTTAGACTTGAGCTTTATTAGAAATTTGGGAACCTCACTCATATTTTACCATTATCCCTAAATTCGGCACAACTCAATGCTGAGATGACGAATTTACCAAATTCATGTTGATCTTGGGCCCATACAAGTCCAATGTTGAACCAAAAATCTCTAATACCATTATGTAACATCCCCCAGCTTAATCGAGGAACATTACTTACAGAAAATACAAATAAATTTGAAATTGTTCAGTTAACTAAATTCTTGTAGCTTACGAGCTACTAATTATACACATATTTAACCATTGCAAATGCCAATTATTTAAATGTAGCTACATCATGCTAGCTAACATGAACATCACCTCCTCATTGAGATAAATCGTGCATGCAACAACCTTGATAGTACACATGAAAACTATTCACAGTGCATGCACAATAGCCTTTGTACCGTGCACGCCAACTATTCTTAGTGCGCATGACAATTTGAACATTGCGTCGGAATCCGTTACCGTTACTTCTAAAATCGATTAAAAAATACATTTAAATCTTGAATTACGAACAACATGAAAATCAAGCTCAAGCAATTGTCCATACTAGTTAAAAATGTAAATGCAACTAATAGTTTGACCACATCAACATATAATTCATTCTCATGCACAGAGTAAAACACACAACAATTAAACCCATACATTAACTTAAGAAACATATTAACACTTATCTTTTTAAAATAGTTGTGCAACTAGGTGCTTGGGAATGACATTCCACCCAACTGTAGATTTGTTTTTCCAAATCTAAACAACAAGTCATGCCCAAGCTGGGGATAGGAATCCACAAGAAAATGGTGTCTCTCACTGTCCACTCACAACTCAATATCCCACAACCCACTTGTATTCTTGTACAACTATCCCAAATTTCCTCCATCTATCTTCCTCTTTACCAACCCAACCCAAGGAATGTACCCCTTCACTTCTGTTAGTCCATCACGTGTCCCATTCGTTTATTAGGGTGTCTCTAGCACAAGTAACTATGAATCTCTCTAATGGGAAATCAAGGGAAAATATCTGTCAAGAAAACTATCAACAACAACAACACACACTTGTTGTTACAATGCAACTCACACAAGAGTTCACTCTTCAGGCATGACAACCTGACCCTTCAATCTTCAGCTCCAAAGTGCTCCAAACACTACAACACACTCTAGAATTCACCCATCCTTCTTTCTCTATCTCCCGTGATCTTTTTCCCTTGCTCTATGCTTCTTGTTCATGTAAAACTCAATGTGTAAAACTATCTGTCATTGCCCATACAAATGTCCTCTTTTTTCCAAATACAGTTGAATTCTCACTCTACCCAAAGTTGATTATACTTCACCACCCCCCCCCGTGCTCTCTAATAACTATGGGATGTGACTCTCACACCCACCCTATTACATGAGTTTAATGATTGGTTTCTCATACACTCAAACATAAAATTAGAAGTTATCCCCAATGATAATATAATTCAGGAAAACGGGTTGAATTACTACCCATAATTAATTTCCCCCTTTGATCCCTCTTAGACACTCTCTTCTCTTGTGGAAAACTCAACTCCCATCTTTGTCCATATCCCCCAACAACTGGCATAACATTTTATTTATTTAAAAACAGAAAACACATTTTCATATTACATTGCTTGACCATGGCCACATTCATATCTACATTATGCATAAATTAAACTGGGTATTATAGTGGGGATGTTACATAGTATGTCACTAATTAACATTGTTCATTAATCCATCATACAAAACAATCACATTATCATCATATCACACCACTACCTACTTAACAAGTAGGAATATAAAATCATCCTTAGAAAACATTCCACATGTCACAAGTACAAATATCCACCCTATATATACATATAAAACCCGTGGACACATAAAAAAAAACCCTACGGTTAACCTACTTATTCTTTTCCAAACAAGGCTAAGCAAGAAGGGGCATTACATATATAATATGCCAATATATATATATATATATATATAGGGGTGTGTGTGTGTGTGTGTGTGTGTGTGTGTGTGTATGTGTTACATTGCCCGAGGAAAAAGCTTGAGTACTTCCCCTCATTTCTAGTATGGTACCCAAGGTATGAACCCTAAAATATTTAGGGCACACGGCCAATCGACAACAAGGCTCGAAGCCATTACAACAATATATTAAATGTGGATCAACATCACTATTGGGAATAAAACATGGTTAGGGAGGATAACACTCCATCCCACAACCAATTGGGATATACCTAATTCACATATATTATATATATATGTGTGTGTGTGTACTAATATATGTATATATTGTAAGGTAAATTGAGTACAATATATACATATACTGGTATATATATGTATTTGGTATATATAATAATATATATGTTAGTACATATACCTAATATATACACTAATATGTTAGGAAACTAAGGACCCATCCAAAAGGAGGGGATTTGGAGCCCAGAAGTCTTCATCAAGCTATGTTTGTTGTATTTATTATCTAGTTTATGGTAAGTTTTTAGGAACCATTCAAAGTTATTAAGCGCATGTGTGCACACACACCACACATGGAGTGTGTGTGTGTGTGTGTGTGTGTGTGTGTGTGTGTGTGTGATTTAAATATATAGTATATACACTAATATATATACCAACATATATAATATGTCAATACATTTACTATTATATATGTTGATATATATACTATATGTATAGCTACATACATACATACATACATATATATATGTTAGGAGGCCAAGGACCCATCTCAAAAAAGACGCTTTGGAGCCCATAATTCTTCATCAATCCACCATCAATCTTGCCTAGTTAATGGTAAGTTGTTAGGCACACGCGTATGCACACACACACACACATTAATGTATATGTCATTGTAAATATCTAGTATATACACTAATATACATACCAACACACTGTTAAGAACCAAACATCAATATAGCATAGAAAAACCTCAGGAAAAGTACTCAACGCCTTGAAAAAGAGAAAATTTCAGATAATAAGCCTCTTCGAGGGGGAAACCTCCTTTTACCCCACTTAAATGTTCAAGTACAAGATGATTCAAAATTAAAATGTCTCCTTGGCATATATAGGAGACTAGGAGGTATAATTACAACTAATGGCCTAAAGCCGACATAAATAAAATAACATTACTAATCTAATATGCCCGAATTAAGGGGTAATAAATAACATTATTAATCTAATATGCCCAAGTTAAGGGGTAATAAATAACATTACTAATCTAATATGCCCCAATTAAGGGGTAATGAGCCAATATCAGGGCTTAACATGCCCCTCCCCTTGAGACAAGTGTTGTCCGCAATGCTTGAGTAACTCTAGATGCTTCTGTATAAAAGACTCATCTTCCCAAGTGGAATCTTCAGCCGGTAGTTTCCTCCATTTAATGAGATACTCTGAAATGGATCTATTCCTCAGTTGGCGAATTCTTGTGTC
>JASDQU010014480.1:113535-144412 GCA_032191745.1 Picea mariana
CTTCCATTGAATCCATCTTAGCTTCCATTGAATCCATCTTATTTTGTAGTTCATTTATGTCCCTACACATTTCTTCACCTTCATCAAGAGTCCAAGTAGGATTTTCTGGAGGCTTATTTGGTGTAGAAGTTCCCTTTTTGGGTGGCATGTTGGCCAAGTATCACTTTTGAACCTTTATTTTGAGGTGGTTCTACTAGACAATATTTCTTCTATTGTATCTCCCAATTTTTGGCCCTTCTGGGTATGAAACTTTATCTTATGTATTTATCTGATATTTCTTCTCTGCAATGCCAGAGGTCTGATCAAAATTGGATGTGCCAAGTGGAATTTATGGTAACTTCCCCACAACTTGCCGATTTTTGGCTTTTCCAGGAGATCTCACTTGTATAGTGTGCCCTGCACAAAATAATTGATATAAAATTATGAAACTCATACCCAAAATACTACAGATTGTCCACGATCCAATGCAACTAGTCCCACACAATTTGGATACTCTAGGAAGAGGTTATGGTTGTTTTACCTGGAACACCTTCTTGAGATTAGTCAATAGGACTAGTTAGATACCCTATCTTACACAGGGTGTATCTACAAATTTAAGATGACACAGAAGATGAAATTTCTACCACAGATACATTACTAATTTATGTAAATGTCCTCTAGAGTTCAAGGTTTGAAACGTTACAGAAATTTTTTTATAGCGAAAATTCCGCAATGACTCATTTCAAGATGATTCTAGAACCCTATCTTGTACAGGTTGTATCTCTGAAAGTATAAGGCATCAGGAGCTAAATTTTGAACCCAACGTACCTTGATCCGTCTTCTAAATATCCTCCAATCCGTTACTTCTGAAACGCTGTAGAAAAAAATTTATAGCAAAAATTCCATGGTGTCTCAGATGTAGCAGCGAAACCCCAAGACCTTGAGCTCTGATACCATATGTTAAGAACCAAACATCAATATAGCATAGAAAAACCTCAGGAAAAGTACTCAACGCCTTGAAAAATAGACAATTTTAGATAATAAGCCTCTTCTAGGGGGCAACCTCCTTTTACCCCACTTAAATGTTCAAGTACAAGATGATTCAAAATGAAAATGTCTCTTTGGTATATATAGGAGACTAGGAGGTATAATTACAACTAATGGCCTAAAGCCGACATAAATAAAATAACATTACTAATCTAATATGCCCCAATTAAGGGGTAATAAATAACATTACTAATCTAATATGCCCCAATTAAGGGGTAATGAGCCAATATTAGGGCTTAACACACACACACACACACACACACACACACACACACACACACTCATACTGTTGATTAAGGTTGGTTGTCATTGATGGAAACCCTTGAAGAAAGACTCATAGAACAAAGGTTGGGTAATGGACCCAAGATTGTTTGATGTAAAGATGAATTGTTATTGTCTTTTCATGGTTTATAATAAGTAGAAATAGATGAACTCCAAAGTGGTCCCCTTATGGTGAAAGCCCTCACGGGAAGACACTTTGTGGATTGAGTTATTCTAGAAGTATGGTTAGAGAACCCATGCTTATTTGTGGAATAATGAGATGAACGCCAGTGAAATTGTCAGTGAAACTATCCTAGATGTATAGTTCTTGTCATGCCATTTCAGGTGGTATGTGGAACGTCACATAACTCCTCACGATTTGAGAGTTATGGCCTTACGAAGTTGGAGGACCCTCATATGTCATCTAGAAGCCCCAAAAGGTCAAAGTAGTCAAAGTGGTTTAAGAGATTTTAAAAGGTNAATAAAGTGAAGTGATGAGTGTACTATAATTCAAAGTGAATACAAAATAAATTAATTCAATAATAAATTTAATGGAGAAATTAGAAGTAGGTTAACCCTAAAATAAGGAAAGTGGGCAAAGTGACCTAGAAGATGTTTTTAAGGAAGCTACTTGGAGAGTATAAATAAGAGGAAAGACTCTCTCATTTAAGACACACTTGAGCATATTGAATACCTGTAGGTGTCTGAGGTAACCAAAGGATATCTAAGCCGAATTTTTGACAAAATTGAAGAAAAGAAGGTCAGAATTCAAGGAAGGATAAATTCTTTTGATGATGCTTTCTAAGGCATGTGATCATATACACTAGGTCGATTATAGAGTTACAAATCATATTTGGATGATGAAATTGATGAGGGATTTTGGTTGAGGTACAAGTTGGGTACATGGTTGAGACAAGTAGTTGATGAGTTGGCACATACATGAGGTGTATAGTTGATGATGTTGGTACATATTGATGAGTCATGTAGTTGATGAGTACTTGAAACATGATTAGTACATATTTGGTACATGGTTGGTTGCACTTGTTTATGGTACAGGTTGATTACATATTGTTTGGTACAGGTTGGTGCATGGATGATGCATGGTTCAAGTTTATTGCTACAGGTTTACAGTGGTATATCTCATAGTGATAGTGTGAGAGTGGTTCCATCATTCTACTTCTACTTTAGGGAAGTTGGACAGGGCAGGGATAGGTGGTTGTAGCCACCTTCCGGTTGTAGCCAGAGAACATAGGGGGTTGTAGCCTCCTTCTAGTTGTAGCTAGAGAATTGGCGAGTTGGATCTTCCCTCAAGTTGTAGCCTAAGAAAATAGGGGGTTGGATCCTCCTTCCAGTTGCAGCCGGAAAACAAAGGAAGTTGGTGCTTCCACTGAATGTAATTCTTCAAGACATATAAGATAAAACATTTCGTGGTTTTCTCCCGATTTGGGTTTCCATGTAAAACACTGGTGTACTGTGTATGTGTGTGATTGTTCATTTCTTATTGCTCATTATTGAACAATAATTCTACATTGATATAACACTTGGATTATTTGGAGAAAAAATATTATAATTACACTATTACTGACTCACCCCCCTTCCCTCTCTCAGTAATCCAACAATCGTTATCAGGGCAGGTTCCTTTAGAAATCAATTTAACCACTGAAAGATAGATCATGGAGAGTACCAACTCATATAAAAGTGGAATACCACACTTTGATGGACATAAGTATGATTTTTGGAGCATAAGGATGAAGACATATATACAAGCACAAGGGTTTGAAATTTGACAATCAATTGTAGATGGATACACAGTACCAACAGTTCCACCAACAAATGACAAAGAAATGAAACTTGGTGAGAATAATTCCAAAGCTACAAATGCACTTTTGAATGGTCTCAGTGAAACATTATTCACCAAAGTTGCACATTGTAAATCTGCCAAAGAGATTTGGGACAAGCTTCGAAATATTTATGAAGGAGATACAGAAGTCAAAGAAACAAAATTTCAAACTTACAGAGGTCAGTTCGAACAACTAAAAATGAAGGAAGATGAGAATATTGCAACCTAATTTTTAAGAGTTGACGAAATAGTGAATGGAATCATAGGATTGGGAGAAGAAATTGAAGAATCTGTAATTGTTCAAAAGGTACTAAGATCTCTTCCTATGAGATTCAACCCTAAGATATCATCACTAGAAGAAAGATCGGATCTGAACTCAATAAGCATGGATGGAATGCATGGAATATTCACAACATATGAAATGAGAACTAAATAGGAAAATCCATATGTAAAAGAAGCAGACTTCAAAGCATCCAAAAGATCAAAGCAAAAGAAAAAGGAACAAGAAGAATATAGCAGGAACAACGACGTCTCAGAAGATGATGAAGAAGTGACCAACTTTGTTAAAAGACTGAATAAGAGAACCAATGGTAGGTATAGAGGTAATCTTCCTTTAATTTGTTTTAATTGTGATGGTATTGGTCATTTTTCTAACAAATGTCCTCATAAGAAAAATATAAATTGTTAAGAACCAAAGACCTGAATACAAAATATCACAATAGTACCAAAGATATATGAATACAATCACCACACAAGATATATGAAACCATATAGAAAGCCACCACTTTACTATATAAAAACCCTTGGGGTAGGGCAACACCATACAATGGATCCTATTATGGAAATGATCCTCTCATGCTCACTTGCCTCTTCGAGGGGGAAACCTCCTAATGAGCTTCAACTTCAAATACAATAATTCTCTTTATATCCCATTACATTGCTTGAACATCTTTATATAGTACTACCATCACCTAAGAGCATTCTAGAGGAGGAATCTTCTAGAAGTAGAACCTTTTAAGAAGTCCTCTTACATTTATTATATCTAACTACCCATTTATTATATTTAATTACCACAGTGGGCCTTATTTAATATTATAGTAAACCTAGTCCACCTTACATTGAATGACCTCCACTATTATCACTATGGGCTCTCTGCCCCCTCCAACTACCTCTCTAGCTACCTTAAATTCCATCCCCCTTATGAAAGCGTTGTCCTCAACGCTTGATGTACAACCATATACTAGGGTCCCATGGATAAGTGTGGACCATAGTGATAAAGTAGACTAGAGAACCAGGGTCCCATTGAGAAATGGTAGCCACCATGCTGAAGTAGTCCAACCGCCATTGTAAACCAGGGTCTCATGTCCAATTGCTCATGTGAACCCCACATGGAAGATATCGGCACCCAATAATCAACTGAATACAAAATATCACAATAGTACCAAATATATATGAATACAATCACCACACAAGATATATTAATAACCAAAGACCAGAATACAAAATATCACAATAGTACCAAATATATATGAATACAATCACCACACAATATATATGAAACCATATAGAAAACCACCACTTTACTATATCAAAAACCTTGGGGTAGGGCAAAACCATATAATGGATCCTATTATGGAAAGGGTCCTCTCCTGTTCACTTGCCTCTTCGAGGGGGAAACCTCATAATGAGCTTCAACTCCAAATACAATAATTCTCTTCATATCCCATTACATTGCTTGAACATCTTTATATAGTACTACCATCACCTAAGAACATTCTAGAGGAGGGATCTTCTAGAAGTAAAACCTTCTAAGAAGTTATTTTACATTTATTATATCTAACTACCCATTTATTATATCTAAATACCATAATGGGCCTTATTTAATAATATAGTGGACCTAGTCCACCTTACATTGAATGGCCTCCACTATGATCACTATGGGTCCTCTGGGCCCCCACTACTACCTCTCTAGCTATTAACATAATATCTAGAGAGGTAGTAGTGGGGGCCCAGAGGGCCCATAGTGATAATAATGAAGACCATTCAATGTAAGTTGGACCAGGTCGACTATATTATTAAATAATTCCCACTATGGTAGTTAAATATAATAAATGGGTAGTTAGATATAATAAATGTAAGAGGACTTCTTAGAAGGTTCTACTTCTAGAAGATTCTTCCTCTAAAATGTTCTTAGGTGATGGTAGCACTATATAAAAAGGTTCAAAGAATGTAATGGAATATGAAAAGATTATTGTATTTGTATCGATAACTCAATAGGAGGAGGCCCCCTTGAAGAGGCAAGTGAACAGGATAAGATCCCTTCCATAATAGGATCCATTGTATGGTGTTTCCCTACCTCAAGGGTTTGGTAATAATATAGTGCGGTTTATTCTATCTTGCTTTATGGATCTATTGTGTATTCAGTAATTTTGGTGATTATATTTGTAGATCTATTCAGGTTCTTAACAAGTGGTATCAGATCACTTTCCTTGACAGACAATGTGGACAAATATTTTTTTATTTTTGCATATTTTTTTTTCAGAGAAGAAAAAAGAAGGCCGTGACATTCCATAAATTTTCGGTATATTTCTATGGAAAATTTGTAGAAACAGGTTGTAGATCTGAGTTCCTCTCAGAAAAACACTCAAGTTGAAAAACAAAATCGTCTGAAACAGAGTCCGAGAAGTCAAGATATTGAAGTTTTAAAATCTGCAAATTTTTAGGGTTTTTTCCAGATACGGTGGCATGATTTTTTTATTTATTTCTGTAGCAGTTGAAGGTCGAATTTGTCCAAAAAAATTACAGATCTGAGTTTCTCTCACAATTTCACCCAATTTCAAAAAACAATTAAGCCGAAACGAAGTCCAGGAAGTGAAGTTATGAGCATTTTAAATTCAACAGTTTTTTAGGGTTTTTCTAGAAAAAACTGCATTTTTCTGCCGTAACTTATTGTTCTATTTTTTGGTTTTTTTCATGACGGCTGCGGGACTGAAGAGTTCATAGGGTGCTCATATGGCTATTTCCTCTCAAACCCTCAAATAAATTTTACAAATTACTAAAGCATTCAAATCCCAATTGTATGACACATTTGATACTAGATTGCATGACCTTGCAGATGGCCTCAATGATAGTTTTTGTAGTATTCAAGATTCATTGGATAGAATGCATGAGATATTTTTTATGGAGGACATCATGGATGAATATAATCAAGAAATATATGCTTGGTATGATTTTGAGGCCGATTGTGATGATTGGTATATGAATAGTTGTCATTTCTGGGATGACAACCACTTTCATATTTTATTTGATGACTCTAATCCTCCTTCTGTAGAGAGAATCAATGTGACACATCAAGAGCCAATGATTATTATCAGTGTCCATCTTGCATATTCTACAGTGATATTATTCCTTCCAGATTCTGCTACGACCTTTTTCCACTATCTGGATTGATCTTCTTATTTGGATACACATGACATGTGTCAGTCTTTGGAGCATCATTTTGAGTTGGTTATTGGGTTCCAAAATCTTCCACGGAGAATTCACATGATCACTTGGACATGGGACCCGGGCTTATAATGGTGGTTGGACTACTTCAGTATGGTGTATTTCCTTTCTACATGGGACTTTGGTTCTCTAGTCTTCTTCAACATTATGGTCCAAAATTATCCATGGGACCCTGGTATATGGTTGTACATCAAGTGTAGATGACAACACTTTCATAAGGGGGATGGAATGTTAGGTAGCTAGAGAGGTAGTAGTGGAGGCCCAGAGGGCCCATAGTGATAATAGTGGAGGCCATTCAATGTAAGGTGGACTAGGTCCACTATATTATTAAATAAGACCCACTATGGTAGTTAGATATAATAAATGGGTAGTTAGATATAATAAATGTAAGAGGAATTCTTAGAAGGTTCTACTTCTAGAAAATTCCTCCTCTAGAATGTTCTTAGGTGATGGTAGCACTATATAAAGAGGTTCAAGCAATGTAATGAGATATGAAGAGAGTATTTATTTGGAGTGGTAGATCAATAGGAGGAGCCCCCCTCGAAGAGGCAAGTGAACATGAGAGGATCCCTTACATAATAGGATCCATTGTATGGTGTTTCCCTACCTCAAGGGTTTGGTAATAATATAGTGTGGTTTCTTCTATCTTGCTTTGTGGATCTATTATGTATTCAATAATTGTGGTGATTATATTTGTAAATCTATTCAGGTTCTTAACATAAATGATGAAGGTTACTTAAAAGGAAAACACACATATAAAGGCAAAAGAAATACAAAGAAAGATTTCAAGAAAATATTATTCATCAAAGTAGACATCTCCTCATCAGATGAAGATGAAATCAATGACAATGAGACAAGAAGAGTTCTATTCATGGTAGTAAAAGATTCTGACAAGAAAGACTCCGAAGAAGAATATGAAGAAGCCGGAGAAGGATATGAAGAAGTCGAAGACAAAATTGAAGAGGCAGAAGTTGACTATCGAGAAGAATTAATGTGTGCCATAGAAGTTATCAAAAGAGAAAAGAAGAATAAAAAGAAACTACAAGAAAAACTAGACAATAAAAAGGACACTCGAGAACTAGAACAAATGATCACAAGATTGAAGGTTCAAATAGAAGAAGATAAAAGAATTGAAGAAGAACTCAAAGAACAACTAGAATAAAAGGACAAGATCATTGGAAACTTGGAAGCATAGATGGTCACACTAAGAAAGGATATTCAAAATAAAAATATGTAGAATAGCTCAAAAGTTCTAGATGACATTATCAAAAGTAAAAAATCTCATCTTGACAAGTCTGGACTTGGATACAATCAGACAGAAAAGGGATCAAGCTCCAAAACAACAGAGAAAGAAACAAATCCAAAAATCTATGTAGAAACAATCAAAGGGGATAGGAATATGTACAAGAAATATTACAGGGACAGTCCTCTACCGAGAAGATTTAGATTTCAGAATCAACAATAGATAGATAGGACTTAAGAAGAAGAAGGATTCGTAAGAGCACCTTCTTTCAGAAGATCTTGAACTCCCAGGTATCAAACTATTTTTTTTGGTTTATGTTATGCATGTAATAATTTTGGACATAAAGCTGTGAATTGCAGAGCTAACAACATGAACAATAACAACTTTGAGAGTCATACACAAAGGGGTTACTCAAGAAGACCAAGTGAAACACAAAGAAGAAGTTACAACAGGCTTGAATCTTTGAGCACTGAAGTGGAATGTTACAAATGTAACAATTTTGGACACATGGGAAAAATTGCAGAATGACAGTCCCTCCTAAAGAACCTCAACAAAATAACAACAATCACAGACAAGAACATCAGAAAATGACATGGATAAGAAAGCAAGATCAGTATAGCAATGAAGAATGCACAGTCACTCTACAAGATAAGCAGAATAAACACGATTGGTATGTTGATAGTGGGTGTTCAAAACACATGACAGGTGATAGAGATAAATTTCTTACATTGTGAAAGGAAAGAAATGGACCAGTCTCATTTGGAAATGATAATTCAACCAAAATCATTGGATAAGGCACAGTCCGAATTGGGAACAAGAATAAAAAGGCACAAAATTTTCTACTGGTAGAAGATATGAAATATAATCTTCTAAGTGTGAGTCAAATGTGTGACCAAGGTCATAAAGTAACTTTCAATTCACAAAAGTCTAAGATAAGAAGAGAAGGTTGAGAGAAATTGGTCGGTACAGCTGCAAGAACTTCAAACAACATATATGTGTTAAGTGAAATTGGAAATGAAAAGTGTTGTCTAGGAAAGGAAGATGAAAGTTGGATATGGCATAGAAGAATGGGTCACATGCATTTTGATAACCTTGTCAAAGTCATCAAAAGAGAAGCAGTCAAAGAAATGCCCCAGATCACGAACCCAACCAACACTTTATGCAAGCATTGTCAACAAAGAAAGCAAACAAAGACCAGGTTCAAATCAAAGGAATATTCAACAACAAGACCACTGGAAATTGTGCATACTGATCTAGTTGGACCAAATACAACAAAGGGCTTAAAAGGTGAGAGATACTTTATGTCATTAGTTGATGATTATACAAGAATGACTACAGTTTGCTTTCTCAATAACAAGTCAGAAGCTTTTGAAAACTTCAAGATCTACAAGGAAATGGTTGAAAATGAGATGGATTCAAGAATCAAATGACGGAGATCTGATAATGGAGGAGAGTTCACTTCAAAGGAATTTATGGACTACTGCAACAGTCATGGAATAAAAATAAAATTCTCGGTTGCTAAGACACCTCAACAAAATGGAGTTGTTGAAAGAAAGAACAAGACAGTACAAGAAATGGCTCAAACAATGCTAATGGATTCCAAATTGACAGATATATTTTGGACACAGGCAGTGCATACAATAGCTCACATTCAAAACATAGTAATGCTTAGAAACAACACTGATAAAATTCCCTACGAGCTATGGAAAGGAAGACTAGCAACTGTGAAACACTTCATAGTTTTTGGAAGCAAATGCTACATCAAAAGAGAAAATGATAGAATGGGAAAGTTTGACTCTCGTGTGGAAAAAGGAGTACTTGTTGGTTACTCAAGTACAAGGAAATCATACAAGTGTTACAATCTAATATTGAACAAATTTGTGGAAAGCATAAACGTAACAATTGATGAAACATGCAGACCAGAATCAAAGAAAGAAGAAAACAAATCAATGCAACAAATTTTCGAAGAAGAAGAAGCAGAAGAGGAAGATGAAGAGAATCCGACAGAAAAAAAGAGCAAGTTCAACAAGTATCTCCAAAGAAACCTAGCAAATGAGTATAGAAGAATCATCCTTCAGATCAGATTATTGGAAACAAAGATGCAAGAGTTGAGACAAGAAGAAAAATCCGCTCACCAGAACAAACACACCTAGCACTCTTATCTACAATTGAACCAAACTGTTTTGAAGAAACCAACAAGGATGGATTTTGGAATAAGGCCATGAATGAAGAATTTGATCAAATAGAGAAAAATGACACTTGGGAATTGGTTCCAAGACCAAAGAATAAGAATGTGATTGAGACAAAATGGGCTTTTAGGAATAAATTAAATGAAGATGAAAAAGTTACAAGGAACAAAGCTAGATTGGTATGTAAAGGATATGCACAGATTGAATGAATCGACTTTGAAGAGATATTTGCCCCAGTTTCCAGAATGGAAGCAATCCAATTTCTTTTAGCCTATGCATACTCCAAAAATGTTAAATTATATCAAATGGACGTAAAAGCAACTTTTCTGAATGGGGAACTTGAAGAAGAAGTCTACATTGAACAACCAAAAGGATTTCAGTTGTCAAAGAATGCATATTATGTGTGTAAATTAAAGAAGGCCCTGTATGGTCTAAAACACGCTCCTAGAGCATGGTACTCTAGACTAGATAAGTATCTGCAACAAGCAAGGTTCAAAAAAGGAAGTGCATACAACAACCTCTACATCAAGTTAAGTGAAGGTAATATTTTATTAATTGAAGTTTATGTTGATGATATTATTTTTGGTAGTGATGATGACAGGTTAAGCCAGAAATTTGCAAAAGATATGCAGAATGAATTTGAAATGTCGTTACTTGGAGAAATATCCTTCTTTTTGGGACTTCAAATACATCAAAGCAACCAAGGAATCTTTATTTCTCAAACCAAGTATATCAGAGAAATGCTAAAGAGGTTTGGAATGGAATATTACAAACCAGTTATCACTCCCATGCAAACCAATTGCAAGTTGAGCAAAGATGATGATTCGAAGTCTACAAATTAGAGGCAATATAGGTCAATGATTGGAAGCCTACTATATGTGACAACATCTAGCCTAGATGTAATGCAGGTATTTGGACAAGTGGCACAATTTCAAGTAGCACCAAAGGAGTCACATGTGTTAGTAGTGAAGAGGATTTTCAGATATCTCAAAGGAACATAAGAGTTTGGATTATGGTATCCAAAAGGAAAGGATCTATCACTTATTGCCTACACAGATGCAGATTGGGCATGTTGTATTGATGACTGATGAAGCACTAGTGGAGTAGCATTCTACTTGGGTGAGTGTTTAGTATCATGGCTAAGCAAGAAACAATCATCAGTATCTTTATCTACAACTGAGGCATAGTATATTGCAACAACATCATGTTATACACATGTTATTTGGATGAAAAAAACTCTAACATATATACAGGTTAAGTATGATGAGCCCATTCCAATCTATTGTGATAATACAAGTGCCATCAGTATCTCGAAGAACTCGATGATGTACTCCAAGACGAAGCACATTCCAATAAAGTATCACTTTCTACGAGAGCAGGTTGCAGAAAAGAACATCAGAGTTGAGTACGTGGGCACAAAAGAACAAGTGGCAGGCATATTCACAAAACCACTTTCACGAGAATCCTTTGAATATCTTTGCCAGAGACTTGGAGTTATTTATACTCCAAAATGAATGATTTTTGAATTCTTATCTTATATGTCTTAGATTTACACAAGGAAGCACCATAAGAGGACAATTCAGTCAAGGGGAGCAACCCTGGATGAAAAGATACCTTTTCCATTGATGACAAAGGGGGAGAGATTTATTAGATGCAGAGGATAGAGGCATGGTTCCATGGGGAGCATGAGTGATATGATTTCAGTATTGCATCAGAGTGTTGCCATCAATGCTAAAGGGGGAGATTGTTGATTAAGGTTGGTTGTCATTGATGTCAACCCTTGAAGAAAGCCCCGTAGCACAAAGGTTGGGAAATGGACCCAAGATTGTTTGATGCAAAGATGAATCATTATTGTCTTGTCATGGTTGATAATAAGTAAAAATGGATGAACTCCAAAGTGGTCCCCTTATGGTGAAAGCCCTCATGGGAAGACACTTTGCGGATTGAGTTATCCTAGAAGTATGGTTAGATAACCCATGCTTATTTGCAGAATAATGAGATGAGCACAACGAATTTGTCAGTGAAACTATCCTAGATGGATAGTTCTTGTCATGCCATTTCCGGTGGTATGTGGAATGTCACATAAATCCTCACGGTTTGAGAGTTATGGCCTTACGAAGTTGGAGGACCCTCATATGTCATCTAGAAGCCCCAAAAGGTCAAAGTAGTCAAAGTGGTGTAAGAGATTTTAAAAGGTAAATAATAAAGTGAAGTGATGAGTGTACTATAATTCAAAGTGAATAAAAAATAAATCAATTCAATAATAAATTTAATGAAGAAATTAGAAGTGGGTTAACCCTAAAATAAGGAAAGTTTGCAAAGTGACCTACACGATGTTTTTAAGGAAGCTACTTGGAGAGTATAAATAAGAGGCATGGTTCTCTCATTTAAGACACACTTGAGCATATTGAATACCTATAGGTGTTTGAGGTAACCAAAGGATATCTAAGCCAAATTTATGAGGAAAGTGAAGAAAAAAAGGCCTGAGTTCAAGGAAGGATAAATTCTTTTGATGATGCTTTCTACAGTATGTGATCATATACACCAGGTCTATTACAGAGTTACAAATCATATTTGGATGATGAAATTGATGAGGGATTTTGGTTGAGGTACAAGTTGGGTACATGATTGAGACAAGTAGTTGATGAGTTGGCACATACATGAGGTGTATAGTTGATGATGTTGGTACATATTGATGAGTCATAGTTGATGAGTACTTGACACATGATTGGTACATACTTGGTACATGGTTGGTTGCACTTGTTTATGGTATAGGTTGATTACAGATTGTTTGGTACATGTTGGTGCATGGTTGATGCACTTGTTTATGGTACATTTTGATGCATGGTTCAGGTTTATTGGTATAGGTTTACAACGGTATATCTCATAGTGATAGTGTAGCAGTGGCTCCATCATTCTACTTCTACTTCAAGGTGGTTGGATGGGGCAAGGAAAGGTGGTTGTAACCACCTTCCAGTTGTAGCTGGAGAACATAGGGGGTTGTATCCTCCTTCTGGTTGTAGTCAGAGAGTTGGGGAGTTGGAGCTTCCCTGAGGTTATAGCTTGAGAAACTAGGGGGTTGGAGCCTCCTTCCAGTTGTAGCTGGAAAACAAAGGAAGTTGGTGCTTCCAATGAATGTAATTCTTCAATACATATAAGATAAATCATTCCGTGGTTTTCTCTCGATTTGGGTTTCAACGTAAAACACTGGTGTACTGTGTATGTGTGTGATTGTTCATTTCTTATTGCTCATTATTGGATAATAATTCTACATTGATTTAACACTTGGATTATTTGGAGAAAAAAGATTATAATTACTCTATTACTGATTCACCTCCCCTCTTAGTAATCCAACACATACACACACACACACACACACATACACACACATTAGTATATATGTCAACACACACTCTGTTATAACCCTAATTTGAACCATACATGCATACCTGGCATCAGACCATCTCACTTTCCATTTTTACCAAGCCACCATTGAACAACTCTTCTAAAAAGCCATCCTTTTGAAGGCATACGTGCCCTGCACAACTGTTTCCCATGTGTATATGCTAGCTAACCCATTACAACCCGTGTATAATCACAAAAGCACAAAAAATAGAAAGTTGTAGACGAAATACATATTTTCGTGTAATTGCCCAAACCATTTGACCATCCATAGCCGGTCACTCAACCGGATAACTAACCTCTTCTAGCCTATAAAAGAAGAGTTAGGGGTCCCAAAAGAAAAAGAGAGAAGAAGAGAAAAGAAAGTCTGCCAATTTTTGTATTCCCCTTGCCCCAATCTTTTGCAACCATTTTGTGAGAACTGAAAAGGAGAAGCATATGTGGAAGCGGTTGGTGCACAGTTGAAGAGGATCCCAGGACCAGGTTCAAGGAGTAGTGGCCGTTCTCACCATTGTAAGTTACTTTTGTGAGGCTAATAAGAAAGAAGTACTTTTCCCATCCCACCATATGAGGTGTTCAAATATTCAGTTTTGATTATATTTTATTAGAACCTCTAACCCACTAATTCATATATAAGATGCATGTTTGGAGTTCTTTGTTTGTTTGTTTATGAATGTAGGTTGGCTTTGGGAGGAAGCTTGCATTCAAGGAGCTACCTAACATGAAAGGATCGACACCAAACACTGAAGTTCAAGGTAGAGTTATCAGATCCTTTTATCCTTGTGTTTTATGCGTGAATGTGGGGTGTATGCTAGGATGATAGTAAAAAGTAGGAGACTTTAGATGGTCATTTTTGCATGCATTACAAAACCCTTAGTGCTAGTCTGTAGGGGGTTTTCCCACCCATAACACATACACACACAAGTATGTATATTAGTATATATACTATATCTATATATTTTTCTAGGTTACACTTCTCGAGGAAAACCCTCGATTACTTTCCCTTATTTCAAGTATGGTACCTTAGGTAAACTCTAAAATATTTAGGGCACTAGGCCAGTCAATAGCATGGCTTGAAGCCATTAGAACAATATACACTGCAACAAAACAAGCCATTAGCACCTAGTTTAGCACCAGATTTTAGTGCATTTGAGGGCATGAATTGAGTTGATGAGAGGGCACAAAACCCGACGCTAAACGATGTGTTCACTTGGGCGCCAGATTTAGCGCCCAATTTAGCTCCCTCTTTAGCACCAAGTTTTTCTCCCTTTTTAGCGCCTAGTTTTGATCCCTTTTTAGCACATAGTTTTGCTTCTTATTTAGATCCTAGTTTTTCTCCTAATATAGATCCCTTAAACTGTGATATAGATCCCTAAATAACACCTAAAACAGAACTTGGTTTATCTTCTAGTGTAGCGCCTATTTTAGCTCCAGCCATGGTGTCTAATTTAGCTCTTGGTTTAACGCCTAGTTTAGCTCCAGCTGTAGCTCCTAGTTTAGCTCCTGGTTTAGCACCTAGTTTAGCTCCTAGTTTAATGCCTAATTTAGCTCCATGTGTGGTGCCTAATTTAGCTTGTGGTTTAGCATCTATTTTATCTCCTGGTTTAGCTCCTATTTTATCTCCTAGTTTAGCTCCTGGTTTAGCTCGTACTTTAGCTTTTGGTTTAGCACCTAGTTTAGCTCCTAGTTTAGCTCTTGGTTTAACTCCTAGTTTAGCTCCTGATTTAGATCCTAGTTTAGCTCCTGGTTTAGCGCCTGGTTTAGATCCTAGTGTGGCACCTATTTTAGCTCCCAATCATGCTTCCTGTTTTGCTTCTAGTGTAGCGTCAAAAATAACTTCTAGTTTGGCTTCCAAATTAATGCCAAGATGTGCTTCCATTATTGCATCATTTTTTGCTTCCAGAATTGCTTCGTTGTTAGCTCCATGGTTTGCTTTCTTTTAGTTCCAAGGTTTTCTTCCTTTATAGCGTCTGGTTTTGCTTATTTTTTAGGTCCAGTGTTTGCTTTCTTTTAGTGTTGGGATTTGCTTCTTAATTAGCATCCAGTTTTGCTTCTTGTTAAAAAACCAATTTAGCTTCCTACTTAGATCCAAAAATAGCTCCAATTATGGCTTCAAATTTAATGTCGAGTTTTACTTCCATTTTAGAGCCACATTTGGCTTCCATTTTAACAAATCATGTTGTGTCTTTTTTAGCTTCCATTTAGTAATTTTTTTTTTATTTTTTTTATTTCAATTTAATTAGTTAAATATATCATGCATCTTAAAAAACTTATATTATTATAGAATAAGTCATATTGCATTTGAAGTATTTTATATGATAGCTTTTATAAAGAATTTTTAGGGAACTGGACATCCATACAAACTAACAACATCATTATACTTATTAAATCTCCATCTAAATAAAATATACAACATACAATATATATAAAATAACAAGATAATGATTATAACATGATCATCATCTATAATTAAAATTAGTCAAAAATATCAATATTAGATAAATATAATGTCAAACAACTTATATCTTTAATACTGATAAGATCATCATCATATATAACTACAACAAGTGAAAGTCAAATATGAAAATAGATCAATAACATGTCAGAGTGATACATGGCCAACATTCGACGTAGGTTAAGATGATATGTGTCAAAATGATATAAGTCAAAATGATAAAACTCAATAATATGGTATTACAGGTGAAAATGATACATATGATAGTAAACATGAAAATAGGCATCATAACGATATATAACAATGATCAATGATGGATTCTATATAATCAATGTCACTAGATACTACCAACAACTAGGTCATCATCATTATCTTGATCATCATCATTGTGGTCATCATCACCATCATTCACAGTGTCTTCTTCATCTGCCTCATCATCATCATCTCCCATGTCTGTATTAGACCCATTATAATCTGGATCTATCTCATGAGGATCAACTGGATCTTCTGGAAGATCTGTGTTTCGCAAAAAAGAACATTCAAAACGAAAAGTTATTATTTATTTCATGCAATATGTAATTTTTGTGTTATATTTATAATATTACAACATATGAAACAAAACCATAATCATATTGCATCATATAAAAGTGCACATACCATAGTAAAATTTCAAATAAGTTACAAATAAGAAGTCATTCCAATGTTGTAAAACATGCAACAATTCCAATAAACGTTAGTAAAGATCGTAAAAAAATGTGTTATACATTTTAACTATCAATTGTAAATTCTATTACATAACTGTAAGTGCCAACCATCTCCATTTTGTGCTATATATGATTATGTTTTCCTATAAAAATCCTTTGAGAGTTAATTGTTCTATATATATTCTTCTCTTATATTTCACAAATTAATATTTTTCTAGGACATTTTGGCCCATTGTAATATGCTTCAAAGGTCCATTGAGAATTAACTAGTTTATAGGTAATTTTGAAGATGCTCTCAATACTCATTCAACTAGACCACATCCAAATGTCAATCCTTCCAAAGAAAAAATTCAATACATCAAGCCCTAAAGGGTTGAAAATCATGACAAAAATGTAATAAAAGGTGTCAAGGTGTATTGCCTAGCCTTACCTTGCCTTGCCATGCCATTCCATACCATGCCATACTTTGCCATGCCATGCCATGCCATGGATTGCCTTTGCATGCCTTTCCTTGCCATGTTTTGCCATGCCATGCCATGCCTTGCTATCATATGATATGTCTTTCCAATTCATGCCCCTTCATACCATGCCTTGCAATGCCATGCCTTGCATTCACTTGCCATGCATTGTCTTTCCATACCATGCCTTTCCATATCATGCCTTGCCTTACCATGCTATGTCATGTCGTGCTTTTAGGTTTTTATGCCTCGAGGAGGAATTGGACAAGAGTCCCTGAAATGGTTTGGGATGCGACTTGCAACTAGGAATAAAAAAAAATTGAGACTCGTATTGAGGAACCATTGACTCCAATGAATTACCAGGATATAATTTCAGCTAGAGCACCCCTCACTCTCTGGTACTATGCCTCATAAGTTGCTTTACTCATTGATTTCGAGAATTAATGTTTTTCTCAATTTGAAGCAATGCATCATTTGGATTAAGGGGTCCAATTTATGAAATCGTCCCTAGTGAGTGGATCGATAATGTGGTCACCTAGTCTATGCCTAAACATGCTTGCAACATCTCACGAAACTCAAAAATGTTGCTCCGTTAGGTTTTTATGCCCTAAGGAGGAATTGGCCAAGAGTCCTCGAAATGGTTTGGGATGGGACTTGCAACTCGACATATAAAGAAAACCGAGACTCGGATTGAGGAACCGTCATCTCCGTTGGATTTCTGGCATAGTATTTCAGCTAGAGCACCCCTAACTCCTGGGTGCCATGCCTCATAAGTTTCTTTCTTTATCGATTTAGAGAACTAGTGTTTAGTTTAGTTTGAAGCAATGCAACATTTGGATTTAGGTGGCTAATTTATGAAACCATGCCTCGAGAGTGGATGGACAATGTGGTCACCTAGTCCAGGCCTATACAAGCTTGCAACATCTCACAGAACTCAAAAATGTTGCTCCATTAGGTTTTTATGACCTGAGGAGGAATTGGCCAAGAGTCCCCGAAATGGTTTGGGATGCCACTTGCAATTGGGCATAAAATGAAAACCGAGACTCGGATTAAGGAATTGTTGACTTCGATGGATTACTCGGATAGAATTTCAGCTAGAGCACCCCTCACTCTTTGGTGCCATGCCTCGGAAGTTTCTTTACTCATTGATTTCGAGAGTTAGTGTTTGGCTCAGTTTGAAGCAATACAACATTTGGATTAAGGGGTCCAATAATGAAACCGTCCCTCGTGAGCAGATCGATAATGTGGTCACCTATTCCATGCCTAAACAAGCTTGCAAAATCTCACGAAACTAAAAAATGTTGCTCCGTTAGGTTTTTATGCCTTGAGGAGGAATTGGCCAAGAGTCCCCGAAATGGTTTGGGATGCGACTTGAAACTTGGTATATAATGAAAACCGATACTTGGATTGAGGAACCGTCATCTCCATTGGATTCTTGGCATAAGATTTCAGCTAGAGAACCCCTCACTCCCGGGTCTAACTCCATGTAAGTTTTGTTTTTCATCTATTTTGAAAACTAGGGTTTTTCTTAGTAAGAAGCAATGCAACATTTGGATTTAGGGGTCCAATTTATGAAACCATGCCTCAGGAGTGGATGGAAAATGTGGTCACATAGTCCATGCCTAAACAAGATTGAAACATCTCACGAAACTTAAAAATTCTTATCCGTTAGGTTTTTATGCCCTAAGGAGGAATTGGCCAAGAGTCCCCGAAATGGTTTTGGATGCAACTTGCAACTCGGTATATAATGAAAAATGAGACATAGATTAAGGAACCATAGTTTACATTAGATTCCTGGCATAAGATTTCAGCTAGAGCACCCCTCACTCCCAGGTCCAATCCCTCGTAAGTTTTGTTTTTCATTGATTTTGAGAACTAGGGTTTTTCTTAGTAAGAAGCAATGCAACATTTGGATTTAGAGGTCCAATTTATGAAACCATGCCTCAAGAGTGTATGAACAATGTGGTCACATAGACCATGCCTAAAAAATCTTGCAACATCTCATGGAACTAAGAAATGATGCTCCATTAGGTTTTTATGCCATGAGGAGGAATTGACCAAGAGTCCCTGAAATGGTTTGGGATGCCATTTGCAACTGGGCATAAAAAGAAAAATGAGACTCATATTGAGGAACCATCGACTTCGATGGATTACCAGGATAGGATTTTAGCTAGAACACCCCTCACTCTTGGGTGCCATGCCTCAGAAGTTGCTTTACTCATTTATTTCGAGAATTAGTGTTTGGCTCAGTTTAAAGAAATGTAAAATTTGGATTAAGGGGTCCAATTTATGAAACCGTCCCTCGTGAGAAGATCGATAATGTGGTCACCTATTCCATGCCTAAACAATCTTGCAACATCTCACAGAACTCAAAAATGTTGCTCCGTTAGGTTTTTATACCCTAAGGAGGAATTGGCCAAAAATCCCCGAAATGGTTTGGGATGCAAATTGAAACTCAGTATATAATGAAACCGAGACTCAGGTTGAGGAACCATCATCTCCATTGGATTCCTGGCATAGGATTTTAGCTAGAGCACCCCTCACTCCCAGGTCCAATCCCTCGTAAGTTTTTTTTTTCATCGATTTTGAGAACTAGGGTTTTGCTCAGTAAGAAGCAATGCAACATTTGGATTTAGGGGTCCAATTTATGAAACCATGCCCCAAGAGTGGATGGACAATGTGGTCACATAGTCCATGCCTAATCAAGCTTTTAACATCTCATGGAACTCAAAAATTCTGCTCCGATAGGTTTTTATGCCCTGAGGAGGAATTGGCCAGGAGTCCCCGAAATGGTTTGGGATGCCACTTGCAACTGGGCATAAAATGAAAAATGAGACTCGGACTGAGGAACCATCGATTTCGATGGATTAATGGGATATGATTTCAACTAGAGAATCCCCCACTTTTGGGTGCCATGCCTCGAAAGTTGCTTTACTCATTGATTTTGAGAATTAGTGTTTGGCTCAGTTTGAAGCAATGCAACATTTTAATTAAGGGGTCCAATTTATAAAACCTTCTCTCATGAGAATATCGATAATTTGGTCACCTATTCCATGCCTAAACAAGCTTGTAGAATCTCACAAAACTCAAAAATGTTGCTCCGTTAGGTTTTTATGCCTTGAGGAGGAATTGGCCAAGAGTCCCTGAAATGGTTTGGGATGCGACTTGAAACTCGGTATATAATGAAAACTAAGAATAATATTGAGGACCCATCATATCCGTTGGTGATCCAGTTGGATATCGGTGGCCACCCACCTTTTCCAACTAGCTCAAAACAATTTTCTAGCAATTTTGGCAATTTACTATTTTTAGCAGGTTTTAACTTCCGGGGCCATTTTGAGGGTATAAATGAAGGTTTTTCGAGATTGAGGTTATAAATGATAGCTGAAAGCATTATTGAGCCCCAAAAAAGAATCTCCTCTATGATACCTTTCCAATGATCTATCATACGCCTAAAACGAAGATAGTATGCAAAAGTTACGACCCTGGGAAATTGATGTACTAACTTACCCAAATGGGGCCCACATGACTTTTGGCGCTTCATCTCCTAGGGTTAGGTTTTTGGATGTATAGGGTTTTTGGAATTCCTTTTTATTGTAAAAAATTCCTTCAAAGCCTCATTTTACTTATCTTCTTGTGAATGCGAGTAGCCGTCACATCTCTGCTCAGAGATAAGATGCCACGATTCTAGCAAGTCTTTCACTCTGTATTTTTACAGTCTCTGTACATTTATTTCATTAATAGAAATCATGTATTACTATATCTCTGTGTTTATGGTTGCATCTCTGATATATTTATGTTATATTATTGAATATCTGCGATATCTCTGTGCATTTCTTTATTATATCTCTGCTCTCATTTCGTGCCGAAAATAATACGGATCAGTGGTATCAGAGTAGGCTGTTCTTGATATTTTTTTTCAGTGCATGTCCTTGACAAGGTCCGAGTATAGAAAGTTGGGTCTCAAGCTTGTATCTCTTGAGGAAAATCTCTCTCGTACACCCAAGAAACCCTCAATGAAAAAAGAAAAGAAAAATGACAGAGCAGACGATCCTATCAATCTGTTGCTTGAGAAAGCTCTCACGCGACAGAGGGATGAAACGATGGAGAATTTTTCCCACATCCTTCAAAGCCTGCCAATAGAAATAGACACATCTTCATCAAGCGGCCACTTTAGAGGCACCTCGCCTTTCAAGGTACAAGTTAATTTTGATATTCCTGTATTTGAAGGACAGATAGATGCAGAAGCCCTAAACAAATGGTTAAATTTGCTAGAAGGCTATTTCTCTGTTCACAAATTTTCTAACAAAGAAAAGACCACCTTCGCACTCCTTAAAGCTCTCCCACATGTCAAAAATTGGTGGGAAACTTATTGGGAGCAGAGTTCCACAAAGGAGTCTAAAATATATGGGGCCAATCCCACTTGGGATTTTTTTGTGGATGCGGTAAAGGAACAATATTACCCTATTGGAAACTATGAGGACCAATACATGAGATGGACCACATTGTGACAAGAGAGGGGACAAGCAGTTCTAGAGTTCACCAATACCTTCCATTCCTTGCGCACCAAGCTGGGTATCAAAGACTCCGAGCGACATTTGGTTCTGAAATACCGTGGGGCTCTACACAGATACATCCAGATTGAAATGGACTTTCTGGACATCTCATCACTCGGTGCTGCTTATCGATATGATGTTAAAATCGAGCAGAAATTTAAGCACCAGAACAAACGAGATTTCAGATTTGTAAATCCACAACAACTAAAGTATGACAAAGACAACCCTAACAAATAGTCTCCCGAAAACCAGTCCAAGACATAGGAAAAGAAGGGTCACGGGAAGATAAAGAAGGACATCGGAAAATTGTGTGATTTCCACAAAAGCCCCTGGCACAAAACCAATGAATGTTGCTCAAAATAGTCATTGGTGGCCGAGATCAAAGACAAGGAGCTAAACCTTGATTGAGAATCTGATTCTAAAAATACTGGTAAAGGATAGATCATTGACACAAACCCCACTGCTATTGTCGCAACCACAACAATTCAACCAGAAGAACCAACAGATCCCGAAGAGGGGGAGTGCCTTTTTCATTCACAGATGTGGGTGAAGGGGAACCCAATGCATTTTATTGTTGATAGCGGAAGTCAGAAGAACCTCATCTTAGCATAGGTCGTCAAACAGATGGGATTGTCGAAAACACCACACGTCCATCCATACAACATTGGGTGGCTTCGCCAAGGACGAGATCTCCGTGTCATCCAACAATGTTGATTGTCATACGACATCCAACCTTTCAAGGACGATGTGTTATGCGATGTTGCCCCACTGGATGCCTATGATGTTCTGTTGGGCCAACCATATATGTGGAAGCACCATGTTGTTTATGAGTCTCGACCTTGTAGTGTCATTGTTACTTTGGGGGGTCATATCTACAGAATACCATAGGTAGTTCCGACTATTTTTCCACCTAAAAAGTGCCGCAAGGTAGTATCTCATACTGCAAAATTTATCTTCTTCACAATCTGTTCAAAACGAGAACAAAAGGACACTGCAACCACTACAGCCTTGCCCCAAGCACCTTCTATCCAACAGAAGCAGGTCGACAAGGCTACAAAAAAGCACAAAGATTCCTTCTGCACACTATTCTCTCATGTATCTCTACTTTTTGAACAGCCTCAACCTCAACAGGTTCTTGACATACTTCCACGAACTGAGCAGCGCGATGTCTCCAACAATACAAGCAGCTCACCAAGATGTAGATCCAACAAACACTTTTCCCTCTCCCCCGGGAACTCAATGCAATGGAGACCATTGCTTCCTAAGGAGGGAGGATTGATCCAAGTGGATATCGGTGGCCACCCACCTTTTCTGACTGGCTCAAAACAATTTTCTGGCAATTTTGACAATTTACTATTTTAGCAGGTTTTAACTTTCGGGGTCATTTTGAGGGCCTAAATGAAGGTTTTTCGATATAGAGGTTCTAAATGATATCCAAAGGCATGATTTATCCCCTAGAATAAATCTCCTCGATGATACCTTTCCAACGATCTATTATATTCCTAAAACAGAGATTGTATGCAAAAGTTACGACCCCGGGAAGTTGATGTACTAACTTATCCAAACGGGGCCCACATGACTTTTGGCGCTTCATCTCCTAGGGTTAGGTTTTTGGATGTCTAGGGTTTTTGAAATTCCTATTTATTGTAAAAAATGCCTTCATAGCCTCATTCTACTTATCTTCTTGTGAATGTGAGTAGCCATCACATCTCTTCTCAGAGATAAGCTGCCACGATTCTAGCAAGTCTTTCACTCTGTATTTTTACAGTGTCTGTACATTTCTTTCATTAATAAAAATCGTGTATTATTGTATCTTTGTGTTTATGGTTGCATCTATGATATATTTCTGTTATATTATTGAATATCTGTGATATCTCTATGCATTTCTTTATTATATCTCCGCTCTCATTTCGTGCCAAAAATAATCCGGATCAGTTGGATTCCTGGAATAAGATTTCATCTAGAGCACCCCTCACTCCTAGGTCTAATCCTTCGTAAGTTATTTTTTCATCAATTTTGATAACTAGGGTTTTTCTTAGTAAGAAGCAATGAAACATTTGGATTTAGGGATCAAATTTATAAAACCATGCATCGAGAGCGGATGGACAATGTGCTCACATAGTCCATGCCTAAACATGCTTGCAACATCTCACAAAACTCAAAAATGTTGCTCCGTTAGGTTTTTATGCCCAGAGGAGGAATTGGCCATGAGTCACTGAAATGGTTTGGGATGTGACTTGTAATTGGGAATAAAATGAAAATTGAGACTCGGATTGAGGAACCATCATCTCCATTGGATTACTGGGATAGGATTTCAACTAGAGCACCCCTCACTCTCGGTTCGCATGCCTCAGAAGTTGCTTTACTCATTGATTTCAAGAACTAGTGTCTTGCTCAGATTGAAGCAATGCAACATTTGGATTAAGGGGTCCAATTTATGAAACCGTCCCTCGTGAGTAGATGGATAATGTGGTCATCTAGTCCATGCTTAAACAAACTTGCAACATCTCATGGAACTCAAAAATGTTTCTCCATTAGGATTTTATGCCCCGAGGAGGAATTGGCCAAGAGTCCCCAAAATGGTTTGGGATGCGACTTGCAACTCAACATATCATGAAAACTGATACTCGGATTGAGGAACTTTCATCTTCGTTGGATTCCTCGCATAGGATTTCAACTAGAGTTGCCCTCACTCCCGGGTCCAATCCCTTGGAAGTTATTTTTTTCATCGATTTTGAGAACTAGGGTTTTGCTTAGTTTGAAGCAATGCAACATTTGGATTAGGGGTACAATATATTAAACCATGCCTTGGGAGTGGATGGAAAATTGGGTCACATAGTCCATGCCGAAACAAGCTTGCAACATCTCACAAAACTCAAAATTGCTGCTATGTTATCTTTTTATGCCCTGAGGAGGAATTGGCCAAGAGTCCCCGAAATGGTTTGGGATGCGACTTGCAATTAGGAATAAAACAATAAATGAGTCTCATATTGAAGAACCGTCAACTTTGATGGATTACTGGGATATGATTTCATTTAGAGCACCCCTCACTACCGGGTGTCATGCCTCAAAAGTTTCTTTACTCATTGATTTTGAGAACTAGTTTTTTGCTCAGTTTGAAGCAATGCAACATTTGGATTAAAGGATCCAATTTATTAAAACTTTCTTTTGGAGAAGATGGACAATGTGGTCACATAGTACATGCCTAAATAATCTTGCAATATCTCACAGAACTCAAAAATGCTGCTCTGTTAGGTTTTTATGCTCTGAGGCGGAATTGGCCAAGAGTCTCTGAAATGGTTTCGGATGTGACTTGCAACTAGGCATAAAATGAAAACCAAGACTCGGATTTAGGAACCATTGAATCCGATGTATTAATAGGAGATAATTTCAGCTAGACCACCCCTCACTCCTGGGTGCCATGCCTCAGAAGTTTCTTTTTAGATTGATTTCGAGAACTATTGTTTTGCTCAGTTTGAAGCAATGCACCATTTGGATTAAGGGGTCCAATTTATGAAATCGTCCCTCACGAGAGGATAGATAATGTGGTCACCTAGTCCATGCCTAAACAATCTTACAACATCTCATAGAACTCAAAAATGTTGCTCAGTTAGTCTTTTATGCCCTGTTGAGGAATTAGACAAGAGTCCCTAAAATGGTTTGGGATGGGACTTGAAATTGGGCATATCATGAAAATCGAGACTCATATTGAGGGACCGTCATCTCCGTTGGATTCTTGGCATAGGATTTTTAGCTAGAGAACCCCTCACTCCTGGGTGCCATGCCTCAGAAGTTGCTTTACTCATTGATTTCAAAAACTATTGTTTTGCTCAGTTTGAAGTAATGCAACATATGGATTAAATGATCCAATTTATTAAACCATGCCTCAGGAGAATGTGGACAATGTGGTCACATATTCCATGCCTAAACAAGCTTGCATCATCTCACAAAACTCAAAAATGCTGCTCTGTTAGGTTTTTATGCCTTGAGGCGGAATTGACCAAGAGTCCCTGAAATAGTTTGGGAAGCAACTTACAACTGGGAATAAAACAAAAACCGAGACTCAGATTGAGGAACCATTGAATCTGATGGATTACTAGGATATGATTTCAGCTAGACCACCCCTCACTCCTAGGTTCCATACCTCAAAAGTTGCTTTACTCATTGATTTCGAGAACTAGTGTTTTTCTCAATTTGAAGCAATGCAACATTTGGATTAAGGGGTCCAATTTATGAAATCATCCCTCGAGTGTGGATGGATAATGTGGTCACCTAGTCCATGCCTAAACAAGCTCGCATCATCTCACATAACTCAAATTTTTTTCTCTGTTAGTCTTTTATGCCCCGATGAGGAGTTGGCCAAGAGTCCCCAAAATGGTTTGGGATGTGACTTGAAACTAGGCATATCACAAAAACCGAGACTCAGATTGAGAAACCATCATCTCCGTTGGATTCCTAGCATAGGATTTTAGCTAGAGCACCCCTCACTCCCAGTTCCAATCCCTCAGAAGTTGTTTTTTTCATCGATTTCGAGAACTAGGGTTTTGCTCAGTAATAAGCAATGCAAAATTTGGATTTAGGGGTCCAATTTAGGAAACCATGCCTCAGGAACAGATGGACAATGTGGTCACCTAGTCCATTCCTAAACAAGCATGCAACATCTCATGGAACTAAAAAATGCTGCTTTGTTAGGATTTTATGCCCTAAGAAGGAATTGGCCAAGAGTCCCCGAAATGTTTCAGGATGCCACTTGCAACTGGGCATAAAATGAAAACCGAGACTCATATTGAGGAACCATCAACTTTGATGGATTACTAGAATAGGATTTCATCTAGATCACCCCTCACTCCCAAGTGCCATGTCTCAAAAGTTGCTTTACTCATTGATTTCGAGAACTAGTGTTTGACTCAGTTTGAAGCAACGCAACAATTGGATCAAGGGGTCCAATTTATGAAACTGTCCCTCGTGATTGGATCGATAATGTGGTCACCTATTCCATGTATAAGAAACCTTGGAGCATCTCACAGAACTCAAAAATGTTGCTTCGTTAGGTTTTTATTCCCTAAGGAGGAATTGGCCAAGAGTCCCCGAAATGGTTTGGATGTGACTTGCAACTCGATATATAACGAAAACCAAGACTCGAATTGAGGAATTGTCATTTTTGTTGGATTCCTGGCATAGGATTTCATTTCGAGCACTCCTCACTCTCAGGTTCCATGCCTCGTAAGTTTCTTTACTCATTGATTTCGCGAATTAGTGTTTGACTCAGTTTGAAGCAATGAAGCATTTGGATTAAGGGGTAAAATTTATGAAAATGTCCCTTGGGAGCGGATGAATAATGTTGTCACCTATTCCATGCCTAAATGAGCTTGTAACATCTCACAAAATTCAAAAATGTTGCTCCATTAGGCTTTTATGCCCTGAGGAGGAATTCGCTAAGAGTCCCCGAAATGGTCTGGGATGCGACTTGCAACTAGGCATATAACAAAAATCGAGACTTAGATTGAGGAACCGTCATGGGCTAGGATATAAATAATACTGAGACTCATATTGAGAAATCATCATATCTGTTGGATTACTAGCATAGGAGTTAAGCTAGAGCACCCCTCACTCCCGAGTCCAATCCCTCGAAAGTTGTTTTTTTAATCGATTTTGAGAACTAGGGTTTTGCTCAGCTTGAAGAAATGCAACATTTGTGTTTCTTTTGTGTAGTAAAGGTTGGGAGGAGTAGTGGGTCATGGACCATGATGAGAACCCTTTTGAATTCATCATTGTATTCACTTTTATTTTTCGTTAGAAAGAGGAAGAAGTCATCTATGTATGTGTTGATGGTTTTTATATTGCACCAAGTCTGCACTTCCTACCAAATGTCCTTGGTAGTCAATATATAATGCATTGGGTTTATCCCACAGGGTCTCAACTTTGAGAACATGTGACATAGCACATGTTTGGTGACATGACATAGTACCAAATTATTTGGATGAAATAATTATTTTTCTCACCATAGGTGTTGTGCCACAAGGGTAGTTGACAACATAGAAGAAACAATTGGTTTTATGTGTGACCAACTATTAGATAAATAGGTCATTTGTACATGCTCATGGTATATGGAATCCTTTGATGTTGAATCATGGATCATAAATTACTTAGAATTTTATGTGAGAGATAGTGTTGTCACATGGGCCTTGGAAAAATAGGCTTGCGGGAGCTTACAAAAGTTCGCTATGCTACTCAGTTTGAATTTTATGCCCCCGGACCAAATTGACCACATGTCCCTAAATGGCTTGACGGGGTGAGTTGCAACTTGTGATAAAACTCAAACTAGGACTCAGATGCATGAACCATAAGTTGCATTGGATTAAGAACACTGGGTTTCAGCTAGTGGGGCCCCTACGCGATCATTCCATCGACCGAAAAACCATTTGTTGGAGTATCTCCGACACTAGGGTTTTAGTCAATGAGGCATAGTGCAATTTCTGAAGATGAGGTTGATTTTCAAGAACATTGTGTCGGGTATTTTTGGCTAGTGTAGTCACATGGGCCTTGGACAATTAACAGACTTGCGGGAGCTTATGAAATTCCGTTATGCTGCTCGGTTTGGATTTTATTCCCCCAGACCAAATTGGACACATGTCCTTGAATGGATTGAGGAGGTGAGTGGAAACTATTGATAAAAATGGTATGAATTTAGGTGGCTAAAGAAGTAGAGTGGTTTAATGTTGGTAAATAGACTTGTGAAAGCTTACATAAGTCTGTTATGCTACTCATTTTGGATTTTATGCCCCTAGACCAAATTGGACACATATCCCTGAATGGCTTAAGGAGATGAGTTGCAACTCGTGATAAAACTCAAACCGGGACTCGAATGCACAAACCGTCAGTTGCATTGGATTTGGAGCACCGAGTTTCAGCTTGTGGGGCCCCTACGCTATCATTTCATCAACAGAAAAACCATTTGTTGGAGTATCTCCGACATTAGGGTTTTGGTCAATGAGGCATAGTGCAATTTCTGAAGATGAGGTCAATTTTTAAGAACACYGTGTTGGCATTTTTGGCTAGTGTCATTGCATGGACCTTTTCCAGACAGACTTGTGGGAACTTACGAAACTCTGTTATKCTTCTCGRTTTGGATTTTATGCCCCCAGACCAAATTGGMTACATGTCCTTGAATGGCTTGAGGAGGCAAGTTGTAAATATCTATAAAAATCAAACCGAGACTTGGATGCATGAACCGTCAGCTGCATTGGATCCGGAGCACCTGGTTTCAACTATTGGGGCTCCTATTGTAAGGTAGCTAGAGAGGTAGTGGGGGGGGGGCAGAGGGCCCATAGTGATAATAGTGGAGGTCATTCAATGTAAGGTGGACTAGATCCACTATATTATTAAATAAGGCCCACTGTGGTAGTTAGATATAATAAATATAAGAGGACTTCTTAGAAGGTTCTACTTCTAGAAGATTCCTCCTCTAGAATGTTCTTAGGTGATGGTAGCACTATATAAAGGGGTTCAAGCAATGTAATGAGATATGAAGAGAATTATTGTATTTGGAGCAGTAGCTCAATAGGAGGATTCCCCCTCGAAGAGACAAGTGAACAGGAGAGGATCCCTTCCATAATAGGATCCATTGTATGGTGTTGCCCTACCTCAAGGGTTTGGTAATAATAAAGTGTGGTTTCTTCTATATTGTTTGTGGATCTATTGTGTATTCAGTATTTGTGGTGATTATATCTTCAGATCAGTATTAGTTTCTTAACAAGTGGTATCAGAGCACTTTCCTTGGCCGGAGTTGTGGGCAACTATTTTTTATTTTTGAAGATTTTTTTTTTCGGAGAAGAAACAAGAGGGCCGCGACATTCTAGAAATTTTCAGTATATTTCTATTAAAAATTTGCAGAAAAGGGTTGTATATCTGAGTTCCTCTCAAAAAAACACCCAAGTTAAAAAAAAAAATAGTCCAAAACGGAGTTCGGGAAGTCAAGATATTGAAGTTTTAAAATCCGCAATTTTCAGGGTTTTTTCCGCGGACAGCGACGCGATTTTTTTTATTTATGTAGCAGTTTGAGGCAGAATTTTCTCAAAAAAATTAAATATCTGAGTTCCTCTCACAATTTCACCCAATTTCAAAAAAAAAATCAGCCGAAATGGAGTCCGGGAAGTGAAGTTATGAGCATTTTAACTTCAATAGTTTTTAGGGTTTTTTCCAGAAAAAGCCGCGATTTTCTGTCATAACTTATTGGGTGAGTTCATAGGATGCTCAGATGGCTATTTCTTCTCAAAACACAAAAGAAATTCTTGAATCATTCAAATCCTAATTGTTTCACACATTGGATGCATTTGCACATGGCCTCACAGACCGCCTCACAGACAGTCTCAGAGGCAACTTCCATGATAGTTTTCGTAGTATTCAAGATTCATTGAATAACATGCAGGAGAGATTTCTTATGGAGGGTATCATGAATGCATATAATCAAGAAATATATGATTGGTATGATTTTAAGACCAATTGTGATGATTGGTATATGGATAGTTGTCATTTCTGGGATGACAACCACTTTCATATTTTATTTGATGATTCTACTCCACCTTCTGTAGGGAACATCAATGTCCCACATCAGGATCTAGTTACCAATGTTCAGTCTACATATTCTACAGTGGTATTATTCATTCCAGATTCTGCTATGACCCTTTTCCACTATGTGGATGGATCTTCTTATTCGGATCCACATGATAGGTGTCAGTCTTTGGAGCATCATTTGGACTTGGTTATTGGGTTCCAAAATCTTCCACGGGGAGTTCACATGAGCACTTGGACATGGGACCCGAGCTTACAATGGTGGTTGGACTACTTCAACATGGTGGATTTCCTTTCTACATGGGACCCTGGTTCTTCAGTCTTCTTCAGGATTATGGTCCACAATTATCCATGGGACCCTGGTATATGGTTGTACATCAAGCGTTGAGGACAACGCTTTCATAAGGGGGATGGAATGTAAGGTAGCTAGAGAAGTAGTGGGGGGGGCCCAGAGGGTTCATAGTGATAATAGTGGAGGTCATTCAATGTAAGGTGGACTAGGTCCACTATATTATTAAATAAGGCCCACTATGGTAGATATAATAAATGAGTAATTAGATATAATAAATGTAAGAGGACTTCTTAGAAGGTTCTACTTCTAGAAGATTCCTCCTCTAGAATGTTCTTAGGTGATGGTAGCACTATATAAAGGGGTTCAAACAATGTAA